>JAUZST010058965.1:0-23514 GCA_034779995.1 Parotocinclus haroldoi
TTATTATTATTATTGTTATTATTATTATTATTATTATTATTATTATTATTATTATTATTATTATTATTTTACAGGTCCCAATTTAGTTAACATGAACTACTTTAAAAAAATGTGAAAAATAATCTGTCATGATTATCATTTAATGTCTATTCATAAATAAGGTATAAATTGATTACTTGATCTTTAATTAATGCATTTTATGATCGTATTTTGACGTGTTTTGTCAGTATTTTAAGTGAATTTTAAACACATATTAAAGTTGAAGGAAGCAGAAGATTATTTCCCTTTTTTTCTCGTGTTACCGTTTTTATTTTTTTCCGATCCACCAATGTCCTTTTCCCCTTTTATTTATTACGTTATTTTTTCTTTTCACATTCGCATGTCTTTATTCCGTCCTTCTGTTGTGTTTCTTCCGTTTGCAGCTGGTGAGGGGAAAAAAAAACAAGCAAACAAAACATGGCCCTGAAAACTGGGCCATCTCAGATCCCAGAGTTGTGGGTCGTGAACTGACCGACAGAATAAGAGAATCCCAAACTGGAGTCAGAGCCAAACTAACAGCTTTTAAATCATCTAACCAGCAACTGCCCCACTAACACATCTGGCTCATTTGCAAAAGTTCTCCCAAGCTGCTTGTGTTTGGAACTTTTCAAGGTCTGCTGTGGTGAGGACGGACGAATCCTGGTCCGCTTTGGGAAGCGTTTATTGCTAAAACCGGAGGAGAGACTCTGCCTATTGAATGAGCAAAGACCCGAGGATGTGAGGAGCATCTCCCAGGTCCGAAACGACGCTAATAAATCAACACGCTGGGGCGTGCTCATTTGGCGCTTCCCTCAGCTCCCTACTAAACGAGTGGACTCCATATTATCTAATGAGCAGAGGAAATGGGGGGAAGGAGATGAGAGAAGGACGCAGAGTACCTAATACCTCTGATAGAAGGAACAGACGTGATCTCCGTGCACCTGCCAAAACTCGGCGACGTCAGCCAAGTCAGGGATTTGGCTGGAGCCCCGAGTGCTGGCCTGGGATGGGAAGAGACATTGGTGTATGACCGTCCAGATTTACAGCGCTGCAGGAGATACGATGGAGCATCTGCAGCACCCAAACACAAGCTCATCAGAAGCTCATCACAGAACATCAAGAGGGTTCCTACAGACTACAAGGTCCAGCTTATTTAGCTACCAGGAGGAGATGAGGAACCATGAGCATCCCGTGCAAGTCTGGGCTGAAGAACATGAGTCCATGATTGGTGTAGATAGCAGGGTCCAGTCCATGTTTGGTGTAGATAACAAGGTCCAGTCCATATCTGGTGTAGATAGCAGGGTCTAGTCCATGTCTGGTGTAGATAGCAGGGTCCAGTCCATGTTAGGTGTAAATAACAGGGTCCAGTCCATGCTAGGTGTAGATAACATGGTCCAGTCCATGCTAGGTGTAGATAGCAGGGTCCAGTCCATGCTAGGTGTAGATATACACCGTTATATTCAGTCTTTATATAAAACAAGTGGAAGTAGAAATGTTTGCATACAAAATAAGAAGCACTTTTAAAAAAGCCGTCTCATTTGACTGTAACCTGATTTCTCCGTTCCTCCACCTGTACAGCAGATTTTGAAGTCTGAACTTTCAGCCATATAAACATCCACCATCACTCTGCTCGAGCTTCATCAGTACCATAAACGTCCCCGGAGGGAACGCTGGAGCAAACGTGAGTTCCAGCCATACGAGGGCTAATAGTAAAACAACGACGGGCCGTAATTATCACAGAATTCCAAAGAAGCTCAGCCCTTAATTAGGCCACACAGGATCCCTCCTTATAAAGTATGGATGTAATAAATAAGCCATTAGACGAGCACTAACAGAGCAGGAAACAAAAGCAGCGGCAGGAGAGGGCCGACACCATGGCCCCGGCTCCGAGCATGATGGAGTGTGATGAGGAGCAGCGGGGCCCCCGGGTGAGCACAGTCCATCCTAATTCCTCCTTTAACTCTTCTCTTTCCACAGATTATCTCAGCTTGGTGTAGAGCTCCTCCAGCACTGGTACGAGGGTCCGGCGTGGCTTCGGGCCATAAATACGACCGGCCAGGAGAAAAGTCGTAAAAACCAGTAGCACAGGACCACAAAGAAACCATTAAAACTGGAGCTGGTGGCCAGATAAGATCCAGGTGTTCATAACGAGGACATTTCTATCATCAAGGTGGTTGTTACAGGACGGTCAAAAGGTCGGGGAAGACGCAGGAGAACCTCAGAACCTTCTAGAGATCCTACATCATAGATCATGCCTACAGAGGTGGATAAAAAAAAGTCTTCTATAAAAACAAGGGATCAAAGGAAATGGCTAAAATGGGATCTCTTTTAACGTTATTAGTCATAGTTAAAATTTTAGGCTCTTGCCACGACTGTGCTGAACCCTAGTTTGGTTACCTGGTCTAAAGTGCTCCATAACGGACAGACCTTGTTCTCCAGAGGCAGGACTCGGTGCAGAAAGGCTCGTCCTATGGATCCACCTGCTGGGTCACTCTGGTACAGTCCCCAGCCTTGGTGGAGAAAGGTCTGTAGGTTACGGAACCGCATGTTGGTTCCTGTCCCAACTTTAAATCCCGATTAAATCGTGCGGCGTGGACGTGCCGCTCATAATGGATGAACAGATCAGAGAGCAGCGATGGGTGAGTTTGAAGCGAGGACTTGAAGCTGGACTGCATCATCCTTATTAAAGGCTGTCTGAAGTTTGAATAAAACCTCATAACTATGAAATGATCAAACTCCTCCTAAAGGAACCCTACAGTTTTATTACTTTTACAACTGCGCGCCGTTACCGATGTCCGTCTCCCCACGCCGGCTATAAGAACGGCGAGGTTTATTGGCCGACCGACGGAATCGAGAGCAGAACTTGACGATGATTACGGCAATAACTCTCGCAGATACTAATTACAAATGGCTGTAAAATAAGTCAAAGCGCTCGTGCTAATGAATACACGTGGGACCTATTGTTAAAATCCATTAACAACCTTCTATTTCTCCCTCTTTTATTTCCCCTTCCCTCCTTCCACACCAGTGTCGTCCTACCCGGCCGGGCACAACAAATACTTTGACTTTTAAAGGTCATTACGCCGTCAACATTTCCATAGTAAATTATTAATTATGAATGAATTAACCAAGTTGCACACTTGAAAGGGAAAAGAGGAGGAACTTATTTAAAAGTATTATTAATTAGATCCAGTTGGGATTCGTTCAATCATAGAGGATCTTTAGCGCTAATTAATAATACCAGGGACGGTCGCTAGTTCTTGAAGAATCACACTGATTGCTCTTTCTCCACCAGTCAGACAGACGGAGACCCGGGGCCTCTACAAGGGTCCGCTGTTTTGCAATTCGTTGTACTTAGACTAGAGAGCCAAAAGTTAGCGCAGAAGTGTAAATAACCTTCCCCAAGGGCATTAATAGAGCTCCATACCATGACAGAGCCTGTTTTTTTTTGGACTTTTTGGTCTTTTCATCTATTTCTTCCAAAAAAAAGCTCTTTTTTTTTTACGGATCGGTCTGAGCGCGTTTCCACTCTGTGAGGGTCGATCTTAGCGGTATTGTTGACTGTAGAGGGAGAAATATGCAACTCCCTTCCAATCGTTCGTTGGGGATCGTGCATTTCTTGAAAAAACTGGAGATCCCCTGCCCAAAGTTACTCCTCGAACACTCGGCCTTTCCTGGATGCTGCTTTTGTACCAAATCAGGATTGTTTAAAGCCATTATTGCCGTACCCAAACTGGCCCCGCCTCAACCTTTTTGGAAAGTGTCGCAGGTCTGAAACGGAGGAGTGGATGTTCATGGACAAATCAAACGAAATAACTCGGGGGTCTGGAATGAAATAAAAGTCAAAGTAAGAAACCCTGTGTGTTCTTTGTATGCGTTTTCCATGCTGTCCCAGCGTTTCCTGATTTGGGGTTTGATAGATAGGCAGATGTGCGTCTTCTGTCTAAGTCTTAGGAAATCGTGTTTGGGAGATACGGCATCAGGACGATTTCGAAATACAAATCTGCCTGTTCCTGGCAAGAACTACGACTGGGCTGTGGTTGGATCTTAAAGTTTGATCCAGAGGACACTGTTGAGAGGCAATTACTCTAGTTTACCTCGGGGTTGCCGCCACCCGATGAGGATTCCTTGGCAGACTTTGCAGGCCTGTTGTAGATCAAACTGTTCGAAACAAAAGGCCAGATTTGTCTAATTCCGTCGGCGTGTTTCAGCCTTGCCATCCATATCCTGCTTGCCACGAATCCCGGCACGCCAGACTCGATGGGGCAGGCGGCTTCTAATAAAAAGTAGTTGACATTTTAATTGCTGTTTTTTTTCATCAAGCAATAATCTGCAAGATGGGCTCAGGGTCTCTTCGGAGGCCCATAAGGATGATGTTATGATCAGTAATTTCTTTGATAAACACTCCAAACCCCCCCCCACCACCCCACCACACACACACACACACACACACACACACACACATTGATCCACACCGTGTTTGGTGTTTGGTGCCGGGTTTCTCTGGACTCTCCTTCTGAGGACATGGTCCATCGTCTGATTGACCATTCTGAGTCTCGATCCTGTTCCTAGTGCAGGCGCAAATCCAAAATAAAGAGACTGTATAGAATTTATCAGTTCTACACGCCGTTTAAACAACGCACCACCACCCCCCCCACCCACCCACCCACCCACCCACCCAAAAAAAAATAAAAAATAAAAAAGTTGGGATGGTGTGGAAGACGAGCAGAGGATCCCCAGTTTTTCGAGAAATGCATGAGAAAATAATGTAGCATAATATCATTTAACGATTTGAAATAAGGGGGGTACAAGCCTGAACTGAAGAGGGGTGATCCCTCTGCACTCCCTCAGGCGGCACTGCAACAGGAGCCGCCGTTGGTCAGTATCTGATAGGAGCACATGGGTAAGGGATAACTTTATCAAACCGTTATCAAAGCTCTGCAATACAGGGTTCCCTTCACAAACACCGCTTAAAACTTTACTGTACCAAAAAAAAAAACCAAGCCTGGTGTTAATCAGGTCCAAAAGCACAGCATGCATTGATGAACAGTAGATTTGATTATTTATGTAAAGAAAAAAAAGAAAGGGTGGAAATCTGGAGAGTATTGAATCTAGAGAGCAGAGCCGAAAGCCTCAGGACAGAGAAAGAATTCAGAATAAAGGTATATGCTGTGTATGTGGTGGTGAAGTTTATTATATATAGTATGTAGAATGTTTTTTGATGGACACATGATATGAAAAGTTTCAACAGAGGATCTGTTTGAGAAAACAAAACGATCTGGTAGGTTAAACCAGGCCAAGGTGATTGATGATCTAAGTGTTGACTGATTAATTAAAGCTCTATAAACAAATAAGCCTTCTAAACCCGTGTCAAAGTCGTGTCTCGGTGAATCGGACCAGCAGCGCTTCGAGCGTACATAATGAACTTAATGCATTATTTAGTCACACTAATCTGCAAAGTACACAAAGTCCTACGTGCTCTCCGTGTGGGACCCACTGCAGGCTGCTGAGATTTGGGACGGCTCCGGCTTTCTCATATGGACCAGCAGCCCACGGGGCGACTTAACAGCTTTCAGTAATGAGCGGCGCTAACAGGGTTCCAAACTTAATTGTAACTGCACTCAGCAGAGGCAGCACACTGAAGGAGCACTTCCCAAAGACAAACACAAAATAACTTTGAACAAAAGGTTTATGGAAAATACTGCCACTTTCCCCATTATAAAAAGTTTGGTTGAATCTTTTGTGTCTTTGGGGAGTTAAATATGACAATATTTCTCATATTAGGAACGTGTAAACGTCGTTATATGTTAGACTTTTAAAAAATAAAAATGACTCTTTAATAATAATAATAATAATAATAATAATAATAATAATAATAATAATAATAATACATTTAATGCAAAAAAATGTAATAAATGTAAAAAAATGTAAAAAAATATATTAATTATAACTATGAATTAATAATAATAATTAAAAATTTAAAAAATAATCATAATAAATAAATGTTAAATAAAATTAAAATAAAAAATATATTATTAATATTATTATTAATAATAATAATAATAATAATAATGCATTTAAAATAAATGTAAAAAATGTAAAAAATATATTAATTATAATTATGAATTCATAATAATAATAAAAAAAATTTAAATAAATAAATGTAAAATAAAATTAAAATAAAACATATATTATTATTAATAATAATAATAATAATAATAATAATACATTTAAAATAAATGTAAAAAAATGTAAAAAATATATTAATTAGAATCATGAATTAATAATAAGAATAAAAAAAATTAAAAAATCATCATAATAAATAAATGTAAAATAAAATTAAAATTAAAAATATATGAATAATAATAAATATATTAATAAGAATAATAAGAATAATAATGATGATCTCAAAATGTTGTCTAAAAAACATTTATTTATATATTATGTTAGTTTAGTTGTAGTTTCACTTCTATGAAAAGTCACTTCATTCAAAAGCATTTAACTTTAACAATTTTACATTTAATTAAGAAAGCGTCATTTCATTCCTATTTTTTAAAGACCTATTTCTTATGTTTGTCTTTTATCAAACAAATACAATAAATACAGAGACAGGCTTTTCAAACAAAGTGGTATTTTTTTTTACAATAATCACCGATTAATGATTTACAAAATAAAAGCACTACGCACTAATCTATGCATTAGCGCTGTCCTGCGGCGTCGGCCTCGTCCTTTTCCGTCCTCTCAGAAGCATAAAAGATTTCTGCATTTGAATGACAGATGAAATCCAAGATCTTTCAATTATCTTTTTTTTTCTTTTTTCTCCCCGTACGTCCCTTTAATATTTTTTTTTCTTTTCGGTTTAAATTGGATATGATCTCAGAGGAAATAGTTATCATTTTAATGACAGTCTCCATTCATTAAAACCCTCCAATTCTCCCCGAGTCTCCCTCCCGAGGCCTGCCGCTCAAGAGGAGGCCTCACACACACGCGCAGTGTTCAATTACCTCACTTCTGGCCATGCCTTGTACGGGTACCTCTGTGTGGCCCCTAAACCTTGTGTGTGGGAGGATTTTTGTTTTACTAAAACAGTACAAACTGCACTGACCAAGCTGCAGAACTATGAACAGAAGAGAAAAACCTATCTTTATTTAAACTGAATCGATCCATTTGGCGTTTTGAAAAAAAAAGCAACCTTTGAAATATGGGAGGAGCCTGGAGTAAACCCATGGTTTTGTAGGCATGGCGTGATCAGTCTGCCGGAGGAGGCCAGGGGGCGCTATTGCCCTCTGGCGTGGCCCGGGGGTAACGGTATCAAGGCTGGAACTGAAAATGGAATAACACCTTGACTGGAGCAGGTACTGGAACCGGTAGAACATTTGGGAACTGGTAAGGGAAACAGAGCTCAGAGAAAAAAAACAGAATATGTAGTTAGTTGTTGTGTGAATTGATATGCTCTCCCTGTAATGAAATGGGCATCCTTTTAGTTCTAAAAATGTATCTGTGAGTCGATTACTTTCAGTGTATTTCATATACCGGTAAAATGTTTCATACAGGAACCATGATAGGAACCATGATAGGAACCAGTGGCTATAGGAGAGGAAACCATGGCAACAAAAAAAAGAAATCCTGGCTTGGGTGCAAAATCTGAAAGTTTTGACCCAAGAAGATTAATTTGTTCCTAAAGTTAGAAATATAACTTGACCCCACCCCCACACACACTAATTATCATGATATGTACACCAAGCCCTCCCCCTCCCCCTCCCCGTACAGGACGCAGAGCTATACAGCACATCGAGCAATCCATGAGGGAACCCGGGCCCTTTGATTGTTTCTGATACCATATGCTAATTGTTGATTGTCTCCAATATTGTATGCTAATTGTCACGAATTAGCATAATTCATTAACATTTGGGTCCTAATTACACGGCGAATGAAGGCGAGGGCGCCGTGTGCTCTGACTCGCTAATGCGCTCTGCGAATTCCACGCTGCTCATCGCAGGGGAGGTTTGGGCTCGAACAGAGGGGTGAAATGTGGGATCGGTCCCCCATCGGATGCCGTTTCTTCTCCTCTTTGCTCCCCGTCGGCCCACAGGTGAGCGGAAAGATCGGCTTTCTCGCCTTTATTTACGAAAACGAACACATTTGCAGGGGCGCCTTAAAATGCTAATCGCTCGTCGGTGCTCTCTGTTCGCTCGTCTCCTAATGAACGTTGTGTTTGGAGCAAATTTGGAGGAACAAAGGGAAAATTAAACTGTGTTTTTTTTTTTTCTTTCCGGTGCGTATCGTTGCAGCGTAATTTGTCCGTTATGTGATCTCATATTCTCTTTGAAACGCTTTGATTAAAAGTCATTTATTAATGAACTGACAAAGAAGAACAAGAGTTCCGTTTCCTTACTGATGTAACCGCGTTCACACAACACGCGCGCACGCACGCACACGTTAACACTGTAATGCGCTACATGTTGTAGGATTAAATCCACCTAATAGTAATCATTTCATAAATACATTTCATCTCATACTTAGAAGTATTCATTCTGATCACGGTGGCCCGTGAGCCAATCAGAACGCGTCCATAGACGCGTCGTTAGAGATCACGTGGATCACAAGGTCACCACGGACTGATCTCACTATGCCAGTTTGGTATGTGTAACCTCCATGATCATGATCAGTGTGAACCATGTGAGCCATGTGGCCGTGATCCTTATGGGCCGCATATCGCATGCGGATCCGGTCATGAATTACCAGTGACTCGATCCCGTCGAACCATGTGTGCGTTTTGAACCCTGCGCCAATCATAAAGCCTCCATGGACGGATCACATCGAAATACGTGCCAGTTTAGTATGTGGATCAAAGGGCAGCCATAAAGGTTCCGTGCATTGACCAAACGGCCCATGTGCCGGTCGCGGTTATGAATCCTCCATCGTCTGATCCTTACGGACCAACTTCCAGAGATTTATCGTGATGGATCATGTCTCATCTATGAATAGTCCCGCTGGACCATGTGCTGGAACATAAAGGCTCTTTGTGCCCATGTGCCATTTTTAGGGCGTGATGCCTTTATGGTCTGATCCTGTCGGACTGTATGCCACGTTGGACACGATGCCTCACGGTGCCAACCATCGAGTGGCCATGAACTTCCCAAGCCCTATTGAAACGAATAGACTTTTCCATTAAGGATTTTTGTTTGCGAAAAAAACGAATAGGTTCGATCCCCACACCTCCCGAGACGACGTGCTGTGGCGCCCCCCCCCACACACACACACACACACACACACAGCTGGAGGTTAGATCTGCTATAGCCAGGTTAGCTAGGTTGCCCATTTGGAACTTATTAAATCTGAGGGCAGAGGGGAGGGGGGGGATACCTGGTTCGGCGTGGGTCCCTGGGGTCCCCCGCACTGCCTGAGCTCATTTGCAGAGTGTCCTTTCTCACTGACAGGCCTCTAATTCGCAATTTGAATTTAGGTCACATTCATCTGGGCCTGCGTCCAAAGCCGAGTTTCCCTCAGGAACCTGCAGGCAGAGGGATCCTTCCTCCATCCTCCTCTCTCAGAAGGAAACGGCGAAGCCTGCTCTCACGGTGGGTGTCAAAGTCCTGTCGGTGGCTCTCTGGAAGGCCGACGGGAGGTGTGTGTGTGTGTGTGTGTGTGTGTGTGTGTGTGTGTGTGTGTGTGTGTGTTGTATGGGTGTTGTAGAGGATGGATGGAAGGAGAAAGGCGAGATTGTGCCGTAATGGCGTGTGCTGAAATAACAAGACGGCATCAAGAGAAGCCATAACCTCTGAATGCCTCCAGATGTTCGGCGGGTCTCTGCCTGGGAGGCTAACACACACAGGGACATGTGTTAGCAGATAAATCTGACATCATCCATAAAGAACACGGCTTTGTCATGCCTGGGTGAAGCAGAAGGAATGTGTGAGCTCGGCGATGGGTTTTTAGGGGTTGGCTCGCAAGGTGCAGCTTCCTGTCAGAGAGAAAAAAGAGGAGGAAAGTATTCCATCACATTTCCTATTTCTTCCCCCTTCATCCTGTTCAGGGTCACAGCGACTCTCGCAGTAACAACGCCTGGCATTGGAGCAGAAACGCTAAGTCGTTTCAGTCTGATTCAGAGCGAAGGTGAACAAAACAAAGCGCTATTAAAACGAAACGAACCGATCTGAAATGTAAACAGGACCAACCGACAACGAAACCGTCCAGCGGAATGTAAAAACATCGCATCACGATGTCACCACGAACGCTCAGTCGTGTCGGGGCACTAAGTCTGCACAGTACACATACGGCTGCTTACTTACTCACTTTGGGACACTTTAGAGATGCCACTTAACCTAAATGCATGTTCCTAGTTTGTGCAAGACATGTGGGAGGAAAGCCGAGAACCAAAACCAACACAGATGCAGGGAGAACCCTGGAATGGCAGCACTAACGACTACACAACGATGCAACCACACACACACACACACACACGCACACACACACACACACACACACACACACACAAACCTTTTTTGAACGCAATTCTACTTTAATATCGCATGAAAAATCCTGTGTTTTCTGGCTATATTGTAGAAAGGAGATGCAGAAATGATTCAATATGGTGAATGTACTCTTACTAAAACAATGTGTTATCGAATCTTATGGTGGCCTAAGACTTTTGCACGGTGCTGTTTATACATAAGTGCACAGACAACAACAAAACAATTCATTGTTGCTTTTTGCCGTACGAGCAAAGTGTCCATTTAGTTGGAAATGTGAATTAATGTTAGCGTTATTTTTCGTTCCAGTTTATCTTTATTGTAATAAAACTACAGCTCTGGTGAGTGGAAGGTAAAAATTCAGCAGCTCTTAGCACTGAGCCTCTTAACAAATCCCAGGCGGAGCTGCAGGGCGAAGGTCGGGTGGTGTGTTTATAGTCTGCTGTGATGATCTGGCAGCCAGTACCCTAGGTGCCCAGTGAACTTTGGGATGGGCTCTGGGGACATCCGGTGATCCTGACCTGGTTATGAGTGGGTAAATCATGATGCTTTGAATCAGTTAGAGGGAAAGAGGTTGTTTTGACAGTGCCAAACAGATGATCAGGCCACCAATTGTGCCCGTATGTGACGCCAGGCTCAGAAGGCACTACTGAAGGCACCTTGGGGACCTGAGCCCAGTTCACCATGGCGTTGGGCTGGCGTATTAGACCGCCGTGCCACCTGAGCACCGATAATAACATCATAAATGCACTGCTTGGTTCTTCTGGCGTCCCTTTTTCCGGATGTTTGAGTCTCGCCTTGCCCAGCTGTGTGTCTTAACCTCTTCTCGCTGATTTCCTAACTAAAAGATCCTGCAGAGCTGCCGGCTGACCCGTAGGTTCCTCGTTCCGTCACGAAGACCTGGAAGAAACAAATAAAGAAGCTCAGAGACGGGGCCCGGGAGCAGCTGTGTCCCGACAAGTGCTCCTGCGAGACCAAATTAAGCCGGCGCAACGTATATCTAATACAGCGAGCCACTAATGATGGCGACGAAAAGAGCAAAACGTGTAGGCGCGCCTTAAAAATTACATGGGCCATTACGGCAAATTGAAGGCAAGATTTATCTGCTGCCAGACGAAAGGGCATAATTTGCTTTACCTGGTAATCACAGGAGCAGCATAATTAAACGGGCAGCCGAATAGAGGCGGCGAGCCTCCTCCGAGTTCCTCCAGAGACGGGCTGACCTGCTAATGATCCGCCGTGTTTACACAACTTAAGATGAAATTGTTTTCGAGCAAACAAGTTCGGGTACTCGGGAGCGTTTTGTTTGTGCACAATAATGCCGTAATTGACCTATACGGGGGGCCGGGGTTTGAAACATGCACGGACTGATAAGCCAAAAATGGACCACCTGAGCCCCCCTGGGAGCCTTGGAGATTTCAGCAGGCCTTTTTAAGCAGGTTATCCTTTATTAATGAGACATCTGCATGAAGCTACAGGGAGAACTAAAGAAATCACTCAACCAAACCATATAGAGCAATACTGCTGGATTAGAAGAGATCATTTCAAGCGACCCTTTGAAAATTAAATATCCCTCCCACTTCCAGTAGTGGAGGAAGAACCATCGGTTCACAGAGCACAGTTCCGTGGATCTACAGCCCAGAGATGGGGGCATTACACACCTGGCATTGGGCACAGTGCCAACAGGTTCATGTTTATCTTTTGCAGAGCGTTTTATACTATTAACTCTTCTTCTTTTTACCAGCACCCTAGGCTAGGAGAACGAATCCATTAGAAGAGGTGTCCACGAACGTTTGGACCTAATATCTATAGCCTATAGCCTTTTTCTATAGTTCTAAGAACTGTGCCCTACGTGCTATCACATGTTCGCACTGCCATTACTGGGGAAGATTGTCACTCTTAGCAGTAGTTTTAGTTCTTACGGTCCTTTTTTTTTAGCTCCTACTTTAAAAGCAGGCTTTTTTTTCGCAGAGCATAGGAACTCAGCCTCGGACAAAGTTCCTACTCATGGTGTGAACGCAAACCAAAAAAAGAGCCTTCATTCTCAATGGAGCTCCGCAGGGAGCTAATCCTGTCTAATGCTGAAATACAGTTTTACTAATTAGATACCATTCATTAGATACCATTCGATATTTTAACCAAACCTGCCGGGTCGCTTTTTGAGACTTGGTCCTCCCAAGGTTTCAACGCGAGGAGGAGGAGCTTTTTCCTTGCCACTGTCGCCCCAGGACTGCTGAACTTCGGCTTAGATCATAAAAGATCACAGAAAATTGAAGGTCATACCTAACATTTTTAACGTTTTCAAGTTTTAGGTCCCCTTTGGCATATCTGTACCTGTGTAACGACGTCTCGGGAGCACCTGCCTTACTTTTCATAGACCTGCTGATTAAACCTGGTATTGAAAAACCCCCCAAAAAAAGACGTTTTTTTAGGGTGTTTAATGTTCACAAACAACCTTTAAAGCGGCATCTACAAGACAGTTACAGCAAAGATGTTACCTCTCCTTTCTACCTGTTTCAGGGGACGTCAGAACCATCAGCCTAGGTAAAAGGCACCGCTGGTTATTTTAGGGTAAGGAGCAGTAAGGGGAACATGTGCAGCCTAATAGATTTTTTGACCCTGGTCTTTTCAAGATCATTAACTTTATTACATTGGACACTCCTGTTGCAAAAACAATCCGGCATAATCATTTCCACATTTCTGCAACTCCCCAGTGTTGATGCAAATCCTCCACACACACACACACACACCCCCTCCTCCTCCTCCTCCTCCACCACCTCCTCATGCCTAGTAATTAGCACCAAGCCACAGATGCACTTCCTAGTGTGCAAAGTAGATGCAGCAAATAATGCGATCACTCACTCATTACATATTGGAGCGCATTAATTATACGGGGAAAGACCGAAATCTGGCCGATGGTCGACAAAACGCGCTCTGTGTCATCTTTTCGGCGCCCGTTCCGGCTAGAGTGGTTGAGGAAATGCAAACGCGAAGAAACTACCTGATAGGCCGGCCCTAACGACAGTGGAAGATCCTGGAAGTTCCTTTGTTTTCCACAGGCGTGTTCGAACGTGTCACTGCAGGGAACTGGAGGACTGCGGGTAGGCAGGTAGGCCATCTGCAGAACATTCGACCATTCTACCACGCACAGGAAGCAAAAGGGACAAACTATTAATATCAGAGCTTCATTAACAAAGCCATCATCATAATCCAGGACATTATAATGCCATCATGGACCAGACGAGCAAAGTGGCGCGCTACAAGTGAAGCACCCTCCTGAGGTACACCCCGACCCGGAGAAGTCATAAAAAACCTGGTCTCATGCCAAATTTGGGTATTTTCTGTTCTTAGGATAAGACCTAGGGTGAAAACGGATACCGACCAAAATTCTTCGCGGAGACAGAAATATGGCGTCACGCTCCAAATCTTGTGGACTTGGACGTATTAGACACACCCACTGCTAACAGGGGCACGCGCCAAACCGGGCAGCGAATTTGCTCATGCTGAAATCTTTGGAAAGAGACTCTCTCTCTCTCTAAATCTTTCCTTAATGAAAGGTGTTTCTCCCGGCAGCCATTTCCCTTTTGCGTCCTGGATTAAAGCTGCCCAAATCGAATCTAATTTTCAATTTTTCTCTGGCACAGTTCCAATGGAAAAAAACGGACAATGGGACGTTTCCAGTACCGATTGAAGCCGCTTTCATACGTGATGTTGGAACTTGCGTAAACATCCATGGTGGCCTGGCGCTTAAGGTACCGAACCATGGACCCACCTCTGCCTGGCTACCGCTGCTGGGTCCCATCATTTTGTGTTTTGTAAGGCCGTATCCTTCAGGAATCCTAAATCCTTCAGATCGAAAACTTACCCGATTTTTACGCCGCTCCAGCTTGGCATTTCCATAAATGCGCTCCAAGGAGAAGGAAAATGAGAGCAAAGAGGAAGGTTTTCAGTGGTGCGATAGCGTGAGGACACACCTCATAAAAATTTGGGGGCCAAGAAAATTCGAAGGTGCACATCGCAACCGCTCTGCGCTTGGGGAAATGCCTAAATAAACAACCGAAAGCGGGGCACAGGGGGGACGAGGCAGTAATGTCCAAAGGAATATAAAAGGCTTAGACACACTGAGGACGCAAATCAAAGAATGTTCTTTGATGTTCATGTCAAAAAGTGTTTAAAAAAACGTTCATTATTTGGCCACCCGTTTGGTCGGTTCGCATCCTTGGTTTCTTCAAACTTCGCTTTTAAGCTTTCGGTTTTAATTTGACCCCCTAGCCAGCTACGGCCTGTGACAGACATGTGAATTCTAATTTTGTTTCCACAGCTATATTCCCCAAATATTTACGAGCTCTGCTGCTTTGCTCTCCTGCCATGGGGTTCACGGTTCAGAACTCTACAGCTCCTGCCCGGTGCGGATCTCAGCCGCCTTTATCGCGCTTTGCTTTATTTATCTATTTTTTTTTTACATCCACGTCCACTGTATTCTTAGTGCACATAAATGCCCGTGGGTCTTAAAAAGGTTAGCAATGACAGCCAACTGAAAGGAAAACAAGAAACCGACTGCTCTTGGCTTTCATCCTGAGCTGGCGCCAACAGAATAAGTGTTTTGCTTTGTCTTCTCACTGCCTTTCATAATCCCCGACCCCTTGATTGAGATGAGATTCTTCACCGCTTTCTCATAAAATAAGCTTTTGTGCTAATGCTTTCGGAGAACTGTACTTTATCGTAAGTGCTCACAATATAATTTTATTACGAACAGAACGTGGAGCTTTCGCTCGGTACTTGTTGTTTTTCGGTGCTCGACATGCCTCCTGGAACAAATGGGAGTCGAGACCGGAGGTGGTCACTGTATTTTGTGATTCACTTTAGCGTGCATACGGATATTAAGAATGTTTTTTTTCCTGTCGTTCTCAAACTGTCATTAAAGTGCATCAGCTTTAGTGTTTTGGTACGCAGCCTGCAGTTCTGCAAAGCCGCTGAATTTGCTCCTGCCGGTACCGCATACGTGCCATTATAGAGCGCCCGTTAGGTTTATACGCTGAGAATAAAACGACTTTATATCCATAAACTGCGTATCATTTACAGCTGTCACTAAACGGACGCAGATCTGCACTCGATTGAATCCAGCCACGTGCCCCGACGTGTTAACGTCTGCCGAAAAGGGGGGTATTAATCCCTAAATGTATTCAATCGAAGCAAATGAAATTACACAGATTTGAAAGTGTAATTTTTAGATTTAACGCGGGTTATTATTCCGCCGCTCAGTAATTGAAACCACGATCGGGCCCTCGTATTAAATTAAAGCTCGGCAAAATGCAGAACTCGAGCTCGCCGTCGTCTTCTTCAAGCTCGAGTGAGTCCTCACGTCAGACGGATTTAATTATTGCTGTAGCCCATATAATATTAATCATCTGTATTGATTTCGGAAACTCCCCGGCTGCTTGTGGATATGCAAATGGTGCCGGGGCAATATTGGGACGAGCGTCATTTGCATGAAATCCCATTATTATTTTATAAGTAAATTTGAATGTGGACTCAATTAAAACCCAGTCAGCGGAACGGAAGAGATTGGCCAAAGGAGCAGAATCGTAGCAACGACCCTCCGAACCAGGATATATCAATTAGAAGCCGTATTTGGGTAACGCCACCATTTTCCCACCAAACACCTACTAAACACCGCCAGTTTTAGACAGAACACACTGCTGCCAATACTAAACCGCTATACTCTCTACGCTCTCAGCAAACACCAGTGTTCTCAAACTGACACGACCTCGCCCAGCGCATGAAAAGACCACGGCTTACACCACCAAACCTTCTCCACCGAACACTAGCTTTCTCCAGCTTTTTCCTCTCGCAAACACCAGCGTTCTCAAACAACAACAAAGAATGAAACACCAAACACTTTCCATAAAACCAAACAGCCTTTGAAGAAACACTGGCATTTTATTAACCTCCTAACATCCACATATTTACATTTTCCTTTTCCAGCATTTAGCAGACGCCCTTATCCAGAGCCACTTACAATTAATACAGTCTTACAATCCAAGCAGTTGTAGGTTAAGGGTCTTGCTCAAGGACCCAACTGTGGCAGCTTGGCACAGGTGGGATTTGAACCCTGTACCTTCTGAACCAGAGTCCAGAACCTTAACCACTAGGCTACCACCACATCTATCACAACCGTTTTTGCACGTTGTCTAAACACCACACTCCTTGTTGACAGCCACTGGGATACAAACAGCGAGCAGAAGCAGTTATGACCCGAGTTAGAAACCAACTAGTGCTGACCGGGAAGACAAGGATGTTGTGCCGAAACCCAGCCGTTGCTCCTCAACGATCGATTGGGCGTCAGATTGAACGCTTTCTCTCCTGGTTAAGACAAGTCTTTACAATACGTTTGGGAAACCGGGTCCTGAAAGATCATCAGAACCGCATGTGGAACTAACAAAACAAATGATCTTAACCTCATGGTTCTTTCTCGATCCCTGAGCTCTGGTTAGAAGGTATGGAGAAGGTATGCAGCTCCTGGGTGGGATCGTGCTTCACGTTCTGCTGGAATCCTGATATTTTTCTTAAATAACGAACTGTACATTAATGGCTTCCAGATGGACGTCCTGTTGGCCAAGCCTGGATGCTATGTCACCCTCCTGGGTTCATTTGGCGGGGTAAGTACTGCGGGAGCAGATTTTGGCACCGGCATTCTCCTCTTGGTCTTCACGGCTATTACTCAATACCTGTCAAGCGTCAGCCAATCAGATCAGATAACATCAGCCTGTTTGTGAGAATGTGTTCGGAAACGTGAACGCGGTCAGGACGATGGTAATAAATCTGACTGTTTGAGAGCGATAGAACATTTCTCCTTAAATAAACCGCATTCTACAACAAACGGCAACAAAGTGCTTCTGGCAAACGGCCGAAGTTCCCTCAGCCAACACCGAGCCATATTTAAGTTAAATTAAATTAAAGCTGGGTTCTGTTTGGTAAGACAACAACGTTTTACAGCAAACACAATGGACTAATACACCATAAAGCATAGCCAAACGTCTTCTGACAAACTCCGACTTCCCTCAGTAATCAAAGACGCCAAGCAGAATTCAGCTAGTATTGACAAAGCACCAACAAACAAAAGCAACATATCTGCAACAAACTCCAAAATAGAACTCTTTCGGCCAAACACCAACTTCCCCCCGGCCGTCACCGAACTGTATTCAAACACAGATCAGCTTTTGTTTTGACAGTCACCACCAAACACCCCTTTACTCCAACACTAAACGTAACGAAACTTTTTCTGACAAACACCAACTGTCCTCAGTAATCAGAACCACAAACCTCTCAACCACCAACCAGAATGTGGCTAGACTTGACAAGCACATAACTTTAACCCCCCTTTTTTTCTAACAAACACAAACTTTTCTCAACATTTTTTCTCCAGCCAACAGCACAATACCAAACTTTCCCCAACGTTAACCAAATCTAAACACCGGCATCCACCTGCAAGAACCAGCGTACAACCAAACACCACTTGCTACCATTGGTAAGCAAGAAACGTTTCCCATAAGCCCGTTCGAACACCAGCCTTCTCCAGCAAACACCAACCCGCTGAGAGCTTTCCAGCAATCGCACTCAGGAGTGATGACCGTTCAGGGTCCAGCTTCCCAAAAGTATTAGACCTGAAACATGTTCGATTTGAATCTCGCTACACTGAGCTCGTTGCTAATAAATCCGGCCAGTTGATTGTTGGTCTACGTTCCTGACAGCTTGTTGATTCTTGACCAGCGCACCTTCTGTTTCGACTGATGACTAGACCATGATTTTGGCAGCGTCCTCTAGATCTCGTGTTATTTATTTCCCATCCATGTCGGCCGAGCGCACAAGCACGCAGGATTTCACCCAGATACCCTTTTAAAGATGGTCAGAAGATCCATCTCTGACATATCTTCAACATGAGACTCCCCGATGCCCCTGGGAGATTATTGGCTTTGTTTGGTTTTATGTCCTCGATTTATTCTCCTCAAGATTCCCGAAATGTGTCCTATGTAGCAACCTGTGCAATCCCCCCGTGTGCACGAGCCTTCATCCGACGTAAATCACGTACAGTCTGCAGCAGATGTGTAAATATTCCCGCTCTAGCCGTCTTCTTCTTTTTTCCTCCCTCGGTCCTGAGCTGTGACTTTGTGTGCGTTGCTAATTTCTAATGCTGATGGAGCTAGAATATGTTATTTATATATATATATTTAACTGTAAAACCCAGTTTTTCAGAGCGACTTACAATTCATACAGTCTTACAATCCAAGCAATGGTGGGTTAGGGGCCTTGCTCAGGGACCCAACTGTGGCAGAGGTGGGATTTGAACCCTGGACCTTCCGTAGTCCAGTACATAGGCCCAGAGCCCCAGAAAATCCACACTGTACGACATTCTACTCGTTAACGGAGCTGTATTTTAGACTTCAACACTACATGTACACAAAAAAAAGCAGGAAAAAAAAGAGCAGCTCAAGTGCATCCTTTAAAAAGTTCATGGATCTCACGGGTTTCCTTTTTGGTTGGCTGTTATCACTGACCACCCATCACTTAGGACCCAGGGTGCGATGTTTGCTCGAAGAACACATCTAAAAATAAAGATGAAGAGGGCATGCGAGTGCCGTGTCGAGTTTTATCAGGAAACGAGGCGGAAGCTTGGAATCGTCAGCTGGTACCAGAGATTGTCTTTCCGTACAATATTATGGTAATAGCACTTACTAAATGTACCCTGGGATATCTCCAGGCACGTCGCTCTGTTTCCATGGTTACGGCGTAACCAAGCGTCCCGTTTCGAATCATTTGCTAGAGAAATCGTAGGTTTTTGCGGTAATGACGGAAATGTTGGGAGACGATCAGTATTACTGAAGTTTTAATATTCGTTTTAAGTTGTTATATGCATAACCGGAGAACAGCCTTTATTGGCATTCTCAGCACGAAGCATGATGGTAAATTGGTAACTGGCAAATCTAATTGGATACCAAGCAGCATTTGAGGAAAAAAAACAAAAATCCGATCCCCAGGGCTGACTCTCATCGTCAGAATGTCCCATACAGGGGAAAAAGCTCACATATGCCAGAACTTTCTGGACATCCCCGTAGTTCGGTAGGACTTTCCAGCTGAGGGTCACCAGCTCTGGCTCCGACAATGCAAAGATCAAACCCGCTCCTATTCCCCGACTGGCTAAGCTCTCGAATCACACCTCTTTCCACGAAAATACGACCTTCAGCGGAGTGGAACAAGTCAAGGTTTGAGGTGAAAAAGAAGAAAACAGAGCCTCTGTTCTTGGACCGTTTGCCAGATTGAGTTTCACAGCGTGGCTAAACCCGGAGGGCCGAGCGCTGGGCCGTGCGGAGGAGTTTGGGCCTGCGAACAATAAGGGAAAAACCTGTGCGTAGTCCATTAATTTGACTTTTTTCTTCCTTTTTCAATAAGTAAACGTTAAGTATTCATGAAATGAGCACTAAAGCCCCTTTAACTGTGTTTTCGCAGCTGGCCGCGGCTCCCTCCCTCCTCATTTCACCAATAAAGCTCCTTCCTGAGTGAACATTAACATGGGAAGTGAGTAACATCATACTTGGCAGTGTGGATTTGCCCTTAAACACTTTGGGAAGTGAGCGATTCGGACTTCGGGCCAGTTGAGCCCGCGCTCGTTCAGTAGCCTCTAACGCTGACATATGGACTTTTAATCACATATTTCTCCTCATCTCTTACTCTTGTATTTTTGCTCTCTCTCTCTCTCTCTCTCTCTCTCTCTCTGCTCTTATGTGACGGATTCTGTGTTATGATTCATAGCTACGAATGTTAACAGTCATGTAAAACACCAGCGCAGCTCTGAGTTATTCACACACACACACACACACATCTGGATGCAGCAGTGTTATGAAAGAAAATACATCAGTCAGAACGAACGGAGTTAAATAAATACATAACACGTTCAGCGTTGAATACACACACATCCTATCAGTCCATTCAGCTGCGGTTTCCAACAGCACACGGCGTTATTGATCAAACAGATAAGCTCTGTGCAAACAGTCTGAAATGGGAGAGGAAATGATTTCATAACGCCTGCTGTCAGTCACAAGGCAAAACATATTAAAACTTACACAATATCAATCGCAAATGCGTTTCCCTTTTCCTCATTCGCTTTACCTCCGAGAGTGCGCTCTGATTCTGATGACTTTCTGTGTGAAATGTTACTTGCTTTCGCAGGGAATGAGCTTTTGCATATGTGTGACAGCACTGAGGACTGATTTTAAAATCTATTTTAAGTTAAATATCAATATTGACTTAAAATTGCATTACTTACTTCATTTCACTATTGCTTTAATACCCTTTTAAGTATCCGGGCCAGTCATGGAGGTCGGGTCCCGTTTTGAGTCTTGGTTCCTCCCAAGGTTTCTTCCTTCCACTTTCAGGGACTTTTTCCTTGCCACTGTCGCCCCATTTAGGCTCGCTCCATTTGGGATCGGCCTTTTAAGATCGTATGAGATTGTAAAGCTGCTTGGAGACGATGCTCCGTTTGTAAAAAGCGCTATAGAAATTGATTGATTGATTGATTGATTCTCAGGCCGCCATTAGATTAGATACATCATTGTTTTTGCGACAACTTAAAAAAAAAAAATCAGATAAGTACAGCTTTTAGGCTACAGGGGTGGAAAAACGAAGGAGGCTTTTGGAAAGCACTTGCAAAGTTGGGGTTGCACTTAAAGTTGCGTTATTCTTAAGATTAGCTAAGATGAATCATAATCGAGGAAACGCGAATGCCTCTTTCCTCTTCAGTAAACATGCTTACGTTGAAATCTCTCTCTCTCTCTCTCTCTCTCTCTCTCTCTTTCTGCATCATTGCAGCGCTGAGCTTAATTACTTTACAAGAACGCAGCACTTGCAGTAGTTACGGACGAGTTCCTCGACTCCCCATCGTTTAAAACCAGTAATTTACGATCCGCAAAGAGCTCGCGATCCTTTTCCTCCCAGTGGCTTCGGACTGCGGCCTGAAACTCTCGACTCCTGACGGTTTAATACGGCCTCCGGGAGCAAACGGTCCATCTCGGTTTTGGTTGCGACCCAACGGGCTCTTGATCAGAGTTTCCTCCCGTTTAATGCGCTGTGTTGCTGCGAGGAGCAAACGGGCACCGAAAACATTCCTGCAGGGGAAACGTGTCACTAAATGTTCCACTCCAGATGGACTCTGCACTGTGTGTGTGTGTGTCTGTGTGTGTGTGTGTGTGGGGGGGTGGGGTGTTTAGTATACAGTGTTACCCTGACCTCCAAAATTCTACCGAGCGCAAACCGATGGACCGTTTGTGCGACATGGCGGACGAACAAGCCCAATCCATGGAGGCCCCACCCTCGTATCTTACGGGGATTAAATTATTTGCTCCAGTTGCAGCTCCTTCGCTGACAGGAGTGCCACCTTTTGCGCTCTTCTTCTGATGTAGCCCATCTGCTTCAAGGCTCGAACACGTTGACGCTCTTCTTGACGCCTCCGTGATTTAACCAGAGTTTGTTTGAGTCACGGTTCTGTCAGCATTTTCATTTTTTTTCCGTTAAACCCTAGAGACGGCGCTTCGTGCGAAAATCCCAGTGGATCAGCGGTTTCGGAGAAAACGTCGCGCTTTCGAAGTCACTTTAATCAGCTTTCTTCCCCATTCTGATACTCAGTTTGGTTCAGCAGCTCGTCTCGATCACCGAGTTTCCCCCATGCGATCGGCTGATTGGATATTTGCAGGGGATGTGTGTGTGTGTGTGTGTGTGTGTTCAAGCCTGTAACTGAGGTTGGAAGCAGCTGAAGTGCACTGTACGGGTCACACAGCTCGGTCGTGTGCACATACTTGTGTCAACGCTGAACCTGAAGCTCTGCTCTGTTTGTGTTGTTCCAGGTGGCGGGTGAAGGCCACGGCCCAATCCATTAGCCTCGTAAAGATGAACACGACACCCGCTGTGAGAAACTTTAGCACACACACACACACACACACACACACACACACACACACGGAGCCGCAAAACACCTCATGATATAAACCAGAGGGGAAATGTGCACTGTACTGACACACACCTTAAAACATTACAAAGTCACATCGGAATGTCAAAACATTCTAAACGAGTAATGTGCGGCGCCCAAAAATCAGGGGAACAAATTTACTATCCCATAATGAAAGAACCCCCCAATGTTTATGGCTGCAGTGCATTTATCAAAAGTTCATTCCAGCTGTTTACATGTGCATCTTAAAGTTTCTCCTTAAATGATGTCTCCATGGAGCTCGCTTGAAGATCATCCCTGGCGCAGCAGCTGTGGGCTCTGCCAGTCTGCTGCCCATGTCCCGTGCCTTTTTGGGACAGGCTCTAGACCCCTCCACAGGCCGGCATGTTGGCCAAAGCCATGTACGCGAGGTCAATGGGTGTTTCTAAAGTGCCCTTGGTGTATGAGTGTGTGTGGGAGGGTCTTTGGCGTCCTCACTGAGGCCGTTCCAGCATTTTGCCCCGTGCCTTTGACGCCGCAGAAAAGAAAGCGATATCATATAATAAATAAATCTAATCAAAAGTGTAGAAAATAAACATAGAAACATCTGAATGAATAAAAGAAATAAACGCTGCTCACAAAAACGATTGGAATCTGATTGCTTTAGATATTGTCTAAAATATAAAAATATATAGACATATAAATAAATATGTATGTAAAATATAAAAAATATAAAAATAAATATTTAAAAGCACTGCTCATTGGTAGAATCATTTCATAAAGGGCAAGTTTCATATTTCTTACAGTAAAAGTCTTATCAGATAAAACAAATAAATATATAAAAAATATAAAAAATTAATAATGACTTAAAATAATAATAATTGTATATATATATATATATATATATATATATATATATAAAATATTTTAAAAAGCTATATTTTAAGCTATAAGGATTTATTTATTTGTCATTATTATTATTATTATTATTATTCTGTTTGCTTTTTACATTACACTAAATCTTTAAACCTGTTACTTGTCGCGCCATGT
>JAUZST010058976.1:0-23509 GCA_034779995.1 Parotocinclus haroldoi
TATATATATATCCTGTACACTTGTAGGTTGCCAAGCAACCTCTGTTGTGACCTCTGGGGAAGAACAGTTTCATCTGGTCACAATCATAATGAAGGCTGGACTTGGCCGCTCAGATACATTCAGCTTCTTGGATTATCTCACTCCTGTGAATCTTTTTTGGGTGAATCTTCTCCCTAGTCTCAGGTCAGTCTTTGACTCTTGGATTTGACCGTGGATTAACTTTGACTGGTTTCCTATGTCGTGCGGCTGAATAACATCCCCACAGCATAAGCTCACCACCGCCATACTTCACATGGAATGAAGATGGTTTTCACAAGGTGATGAGCAGGTTGTGCAATATATAGAGTTTGCAACAATAAGTTTTCCAAAAGTTTCAGTTTCGGTCTGGTTAGTTTGAGTCATGACATACAATTCTATGTTCATTCTAATTTCCGGTTGTAACTACAGAAAATGTGGAAAATGTGTTTTTTGTCGTCATGATTTAGCCTGCAGAATCATCGCTGCAAGGACAACATTGCCTTTCCTATTTTAACTGCCTCCATCAGGCTGAGGATGAAGCTCGTAGATTCAATGCTACAAGGACAGCAGTGCCTTTGTTGCTGAACTACTGGACCTATTGCAATCCTATGGTGACTCTTTCCTTTTCAGTGTCCATACCATTACTCATTACTTATCAGAGGGCAACAACTTTCCTCTCATCCTCTGGTTGACTGAAGCAGTGTTACAAACAAAACAAGTTGAACTTATATATCACCTTTAACAGAACCCAAGGGCATTCATCCAAGAGTAAAAGATAAGAAAATCAGGTAAGTTTTTATGAGAGATTTACATTACCAGAAAGTAGAAGCAGACCAAAAGGACAAAGAAAAGAGGATTCTAGAGGGTGAGAAAAGCCACAGCAAAGGATCTCCCGCCAATGGAGGAGAGCCTGAACCTAGGGACAGATGGAAGGGTTTAGAGCCAGAGGAACGCAGCGACCAGTGATTAAATTGTCCCAACTCAAACTATTCCTTACTCCATTAAATCCAATATATATTTATACTGCTCTGTTATGTGCTATAGTTTTTTAATCTCTATTTTATTTTACTCTGTATTATTTGTGTTTTGTTCATTTCGTCTTTATGTATTTTTATTACATATGTTCTCATCTAAATTCTCATATTTTGCTTTATCTATTACTTTAAACTTATGTATTGAGCATCTTTGTTTAATTCTTACATTTAACATCCAGAGAGGCTGGGTCCCTTTTTTCCCTATAACGTTGGGGAAGTTTTGCCCCAGTTCTGCCTCCTCAGGCTTGCTCAGTTACTGCTTTGAGCCAAAATATATGGAATGTGGGAAGAAAACAAGTACCTGGAGTAAACCCAAGTAGCCATGGGTGACGCTAACCATGCCCCCATGAATCCAACCCCCTCCAACCTCCTCCAAATATGTCCATTTTAAGCTTTTCATCTACTTTTCAACTAAACAGCCTTATCTAATGTAAACAAATAATAAATGTAATAGCTGATATAATATGTTTTCTTAATCAGGTAATAATCAGAGGCTTGAATAGGGTTCACTGACTCACCTCCTCTTCCTCAGACACAGCCAATAGTTTGGTTTTTTTTTGTGGTTGTGATGCTGTTTTGTCTTGAAGAAAAAAAACATATTTTACCTACCAAAGTTTCTCTCGGTCTAAGAGAAAGCTGGATCTGGAAATTGCTGTTGATTGTTAATTATAAACTGAATTATTTTTCTAACATTAATGAATATCAAAAATCCATTAAAACAAAGTAAATCAATTTGAGGGCAGTTTGAAATGTTATTATTCCGCTTTTGCATTTCATAATAAAAAACACATAGAATGGATGTATGTAGAATGGCTAAATTAATTTAAATTAACGTGGTGACTTCAGATTAAGTTTGGGAGAAGAAATGAAACAGAGTCCTCACCAACATTTGCTAGCAAAACTCCACTGAATTAGTGTAACTAAGACTAATACATAATATTATTTAATAATAAATTTAGTCTATAGATTATTTAATGTCATATTTTTTTAAAGTCTCGTCTCAGTCTCTATGTTATGTGTCATAAAGAGGTCATACTGTCCACCTCACTTCTGAAACTTCATTTAAAGCCCTTTGCTGGAATAAAATGCATGAATTCAATTTGCTTGACAAGTTGTTATTCATTATTCTCTTTAACCATTGAGATGACGTGACTGTCTGCAAAATCATATCCGAAAAGACTTTCAGAGAAAATGTTAACTTTTCCATCACTGCCAGGCCCAGACTAATATCTGTATGCAGACAGATGAGCAGCTGGGATTAATCCTTAAACCTCAGCCACGTCTGAAGAACTTTACAAAGCTGTCTGCAAGACAGAAACTTTAAATCTGTTCCTCCTTTTCCCCAGTGTGGGTCTGGCAGCCAGAATTACATTAATCTTCTTAAAAGATGTCTCCTCTCCACCTGTGCTATAGAAGGCCGTTCTCAGGTTTCTCTTTAGTCTAAATGAGTTTCTTCTGCACCTCTGATTGAGGTTGGTGTTTCAGCAAAGATGCATAGATGCGTAAGGCTGATGGGAGTAAAACCGGGGCAGGATGCATAAAATAATATTTAGAGATATAAAATGGCGGTGGTGACTGTCTTCTTGACTTAATTTGTACCTAGTTGAGTTGGTCATTTGAGCAAAGTTTATATAGGGATAGTTTGTATAGAACATAAGGCCCTGCATACCATAATGCCATGCATAGTTCCCAGGGTCCAAATATAATGAACCAAGATTTAATTGCAAAGTTTAAGGTGCATTTTGTGCATCTGCCAATTAGTGAAAGCGCTC
Source organism: Parotocinclus haroldoi (assembly GCA_034779995.1). NCBI lineage: Eukaryota > Metazoa > Chordata > Actinopteri > Siluriformes > Loricariidae > Parotocinclus > Parotocinclus haroldoi. Next base: position 2,825 of record JAUZST010058976.1, read on the forward strand.
AGCCTATCATTAGCGAAGGGTCGAAACATGAGGGTGGTTTTTTCAGGCCAGCACATCAAAAACAAGCCGACATGAAGGGTAATGGAGCGTACGTTGGAGCATGTGATGCATATCGAGAGCCTGCATAGGTATGTAACTGCAGAGTGAATGAGAAACTTCATAAACTAAAACAATGGGACGGCTTGTATTTCGGTGGTCTCTGATCTCTCCGGCTCTGAGTACATCCCACATCCATTAGCAGCTTCATGTGGAAGCAAAGTTCAGAGAATACATTTAGCTGCTTTTGATGGACCTCCGTGTTTCTCTGCCTTTGCTTAACAAAACACAAGCAACCGCAAATAAATACCATTTATGAAAAAAGTTTTGAAAACTGCCTACAACGCTGCCTTTCGTTTCGCTTCTGACGCCGTCAGTGGTTTCTGGAGGGCACACATGGTTTCCCACACGCTCATGAAAAAAAAGTCTGTACTGAGAAATATTAAAGCAAGACCCACCTAATGCGTGTGGAATCCATAACGAAAAGCCTTTCAGTCTGCCTACATCAAACGTTGACAGAACGAGAGTCTGTTTTGACTGCTGCATCTGCAATATGCCCTGAAGTGGACTGCCTATTCTATTTTCAGACTAAGTAGTCCAAAGCTGCCCATTCAGACCTCGGCTGACCGTCGGCTCCCTCGTAGGGATCGACCGATTTTGGATTGATCTGTTATCGGGGGGGTGGCGTACTGTGTCTGTCCTCAAAACCACACTGGGAATTGAAACAGCTTGGATTTAACCCTGTGTGAATATGTGGTCTTGGTTATTATTTTGAAGAATCCCTTTCATGTCATTCTTAATCCATAAAGGAGAGGTCGCCATGTCTTAATGCACCAGGAACACTGCATTTACATGATTTAACATATACTCATATCCAGAGTGACTTACAACTGAGCTTAACTGTTGTGGTTAGGAAAATTGTTCAAGGGTCCAAAAGTGGCTAATTGTGAATAGACAAGTTTGGATGTTTTCAGACTCATCTGGCATCCATCTGCATACATAGGTGCATACAGATGCGTTATCTTTCTTAAAGCTATAGTCAGTGATTCTGGCTGAAGTTAGCTCTGTTGTTTATGTTTTATTATTTCACAGAAGTGATTTATTAATTACCAGTTACTTTCTGAGAAAAATGACTCACACTAAAGCCAAAAAGCAGTTTGTGTGCTTGTTTGTTTGTTTATTTTACTGACCTAAAAGTACAAGTACATAATCGTTAGTACAACCCCAAATCAGAAAAACAGTGTTTCAGTGGGGTTTTTTTTGTTTCACTGTATGAAAGTATGAAATATAAAATGGATTTCATCTGATCAACATTCTTCTGGTCAACATTTCATTTGTTAATAAACATCTGTGTCTTTTCAGACCTGCAACACATTCCAAATAAGCTGTCACTCTAAAGCATTTACCACTTTGCAGTGCTGCCACTATTTCTCACTAAACTTAAAAGCTGTTCTGGCACCAAGGATACCAAGCGATGAAGTGTTTCAGGTGTAATTTTGTTAGATTTTTTTTCCGTATATACCACTTATGATGTGCAGCAGTATGAGGTTGTTGTAGTCGTCTGTTTTTCTAGATACTTTGCGTGTGTTGCACTGGTTTGAGTGGATCTTACACAGAAGTGATGCTGGATGTTTAGTGTTGCTGCTGGACTCAAAATAGTCCATCAACCAAACAGGTCCAGACACCAGCATCCTATAGGCTGCATTCTATGAGGACTGATGATTAGAGAATGACTAACACAAATTGTACAACAACAGACGAACTACTCTCTCTGACATTACATCTACAAGGTGAAGCAACAGAGTGCACACTGTTTTTAAAATCTCCAGCAGCATTGCTGTGCCTGATCCACTTATACCAGCTCAACACACAGTAACATACCACCACAACATCAGTGTCACTGAGAATGCTCCACCACCCAAATATGACCTGATCTGTGCTGGTCCTGTTGGGGGTCCTGACCCTTAAAAGAGAAAAAAAGGGGACTAAAAAGTATGTAGGGGAACAGATGTCTGTAAGCATACATTTGTAGAACTACAAAGCTGCAATATAGCAAATAAAATGGACAGTGAGTGTATAAACAAAGAGACATATCTTATAAAGTGATCTGTGTGTATTTGAACGAATAGGAACTTTAGGGGGTGTCGTTTTGGAAGTAGCTCTGAATAGAGGGGTGTATCATTGTGTGTATCATTTCAGCCTTCCTATAGTTTTCCTGTCATTTTAGCCAGTTTGGTAATGTCATATTTTGTAATGGGTAATTTATGTTTTCTAGCTATCGTAAGGCTTCATGACATTGTCCAGACAAATAATAAGACAAAGAATATAAATAGAGAACTGGTTTCACTGAGAACTGGTTTCAATGGGACTGTGGTAGACTAGTGGACCAAAAGGTCCAGGATTCAAACCACACCTCTGCCAAGCTGCCACAGTTGGGTCCTTATGCAAGACACTTAACCCACAACTGCTTGGATTGTAAGACTATAGAAGTTGTAAGTCGCTCTGGATAAGGGCGTCTGCTAAATGCCATAAATGTAAAATGTAAATGTTAGCCAATTCACATCTGAATTAACCTGATTTGCATGTCACAATCTCTAGTAAAGGGGTTGCTATAATAAGGTATAATATATTGTTTTTAAGGGACTCAAACAGGCTTGACCACAACACTAAAGATGGAACACAGCAGGATGGTAAAAGTGGTATTGAATCTCCTGGATCCATGATATTGAATGTTATGAAAACCACACACAGAGCTCCAACCACCCGGCAGGAAATGACCGGCAGTGCCTTCATCCGCCGGCCAAACCACAACACTTTTCGCTCTTGTTTTCCCACTTAAGACCCAGCTTGGGAGTGTCTTGTTGTTGCGCTGCTGTCTTTGGCATATCTTCCACTTTCTCACCTTGGTTGTGTAAGGAGAACGGCTTACTGTCTCCCCTGGTGTGAACGTCTGCACGAATTCTCAACATACCCCAAATGAATGACTCGTGTGTTTTATTTTCTCCTCTTCGACAATGATCTGTCACCAGAATCGTCTTCCTGCCTGTGTGAAGGTCACAGTGTGGCCTCACAGTCATGGGAAAAATAAGCTGGCTCTCTCAGTGAGGACTGCCATGTCAGCGATTCATTAACGTAGTTATGGAGGGCGCCTTCCATTTTCCAAAACACGCTCAGACACCAAGACTCTGATTACAATCTCTCTGCTGCGGTAATCATTTTCAAATATGATTACTCTCGCTTTCCTTCTTTTCTCTCTCTCACTCTCCCTCTCTCAATCTCCACCCTCCCTCCGTTTCTACCACAGCAGACGGAGCTCATCAGGTAACACTTGGACCTGAGTCTAAATAAGACAGGTAGAGAGAGACGGTGGGGTGGCCTGTTTAGTGCTCATCCACTAAATTCTCGAATAAGGTTTTGAGCAAAACAAACTGTTATAACATTTACGCCATTTAGCAGCCGTCTTTATCCAGAGCAACATACAGTGGAAGTGGGATTTGAACCCTGGATCATCAGGCCCACAGTCCAGTACCTTAACCGCTATGCTACCACAGTCATTGAGAATTTATTTATATAGATTTTATACAAATACTAAGCATAATGTTTGTATAAAATATGGTTCCTACACGCCACACATTCAATGGACTTTCACATGGATCTATTTTACCTGAGCAAGTTTAGTGCTTGTTTTGTTTACAAAATTACTGGCACTTTTAACCAGAAAAAAAACGGAGTACATTCTTTCTTCCTGAAACTCCACTGGTATTGTAATAGTCAACCGCTCGGAGCAGCAGTATCTAAAGCCCTGGGTTCAATTCCTGGGCGGTGCTTGCAACATTAAGGTGACATGACGACCTGTTCAAGATGTACTTCTGCCTCATCCACTTAATTTGGAGTTAGGCTGCAGTAGGGGTGTGCAATTTTGACCTAAATTGATATCTTGATACTTTCTTGTCAAATTTCCATTCCGTTAAATAGTAATTCCGTTTACTAAGTGTGTTTTTGTGCTGGTACTTTGACTGTTTAAAGCCTGTCATGGACAGCTAGCTCCTGAAGTTTGTCCAAATCTTTATATTTTGTACAGCAGATAAGTTGTCGAGCTGTCTTTAACGGCAACCGACTTCTGACCTAGTTTGCCATCTTTTAAACAACATCCATGTTTTCAAAGCCAAGCCACCTTGATGTGAATGAGGATGAGACATGTCTAGCAATTACATCTTTTGACATAGACTAGGCTAATAGTATTGTATTTTGTCTCCTGGCACAGTTTGTTCAACACTTTTCTAAAGCCAAATGGCTATTCAGAGACAGAGGATCTGCACTGTTAATTGAAAGACTGCATGTACAAATATTAGGTCTGCCAAGCTGTCAGTGTTCAGCCCTTGAGCAAATCCCTTAACATTCAGCTGCTCAGCTCAGTCATGAGTTCTCCGAATAAAGGCGTCTGCTAAATGATGTTACGGTAGATTATAAAAGTTCAAACGAGCACATGGAGCAGGCACAGTGTTGTTGTTGTATGCAGTAATGTCCTGACTGGAACTGTCCAAGTCACCTTAAAACTGAGACCTAAAAGAACTGCAGAGGCTACTGTTTATCTCAGAACAGAAGAACGAATCCAAGAGGAGAATAATCCTGGCTCCAAGAGGCCATGCTGTTTTATAAAGTGATGTGCTGCCATGTACAGTTGGGACTGCAGAACCCTGCTGAGTAATTACTACTTGCCACTTCTCATTAGCTTCTTGTAGACAAAACAACATTTTTTCTTGAATTTTAAAGAAATCTGAACAAGAAATGTTTCCCTGTTTTTAAGTTGAATAAAGAACAAAAACCACCAGACTTATTTGGAGATAGGTGTGTGTGTGGATAACATAGCGTAAAGTAGAGATGAGCAAGAGTTGGGCCAATGAAAAGTGGAGCAGAGCAGAGCTTTGGTAAGTGCTGCTCTCACGCCCAATTAGCTTCGTCTGTACAACTTCCTGCCAAATTAGTTTTCATGCTGTCATCCAGACAGCTCTGCTGGCCACTGTAGGACACCCAGACAGAGAACAGAGTGTGGGTGTGGCTGTCTGCATGTGTACAGTGGGACAGCAACAGTGAACATACTTGATACACACTGCAGCAGGATACTGACCCAAAACCCACCTCGAACACTGCAACAATTACATGAAGATAATAAACATAAATGGCTCATACATGTCATTAAACATAAACAATAAAAACAAAGTAAATAATTTCGTTCTTAAGTTTTTTCCACTTTTACTTGTTTTGCATGTTTACAAACAGCATTGTTACCTTTATGTACATTGAACAATACAAAAAAACTATACATTTATAACTGAATCTCCAAGATTATCATACCAATAAGAAACCATGAGCTAAAGTGATCATAATTGATATAATTAATCCTATACGTTGTGTAATTAACCAAGCTGAGGCATGTATAAAATGCCTCAACTGCAATAATGGCAAAGAAAACAACAGCATTTAAGCATATATTATAGCATGACCAAAAATCCTTCATCCTTAACAATAAAGAAAAACATATTTTAATGTCCATATGGTATCACTCCCTCACATTATTCTTTTCACATAAAAAGCATCTTTTTTGAAAAAGACAGAAAACAGAACGCTTATAAAGAGTTTAATGGCAGAAGAGCTTTGATTGTAAACCAGACCAGATCCATTTATTAGAGAGCTTTGACTTCCAACAAACACGCCACACACACACACACACACACACACGCACGCTCACAGCCTGGCACATGTGCCATGTGGGGACACTGTAGTAAAAGTTGTGTGAATTGTTCTGATCACGTCAGTCCACACTGTACCTTATTGCACGGTATAAATAAATAATGCTGTTTTACTGAGGAGAATATACAAGAGACAAAAGAGAGTCAGTCAGACACTACAAGTGCATAAATAAAAGAACAATAATGTATAAATAAATGTCCAGAAGACAGAGCTATATGAAATCTTCCTCTTTTTAATCCACTGGAAAATAAATAAGCATATAGGTCTATGTACAGTGTGAATACTGCCTCTGCACGCCGGACACCAAGTCCCACTGCTTCGAACAGTCACTAGACATGAACAGAATCCATATAGCTCTCATCTTTATCTTTATCTTCATCGTCCTCTTCTGAACCTCTCTTTTTCAGGATGCTACACGTAGGAACGCAGTAGCTGTCGCATCAGCAGAGCGCAAGAGCTCATGGCTTTTAAGGAAAACGAGTCTGTTTTTTTTTTTTTCAAAAAAACTGTGAATGATTGCTCCTTCACTATCAACCATCTGAACTGATGCTTTTTCTGATTCACATGAGGAAGCAGGCTGGGATCTGTGCACGGACGGACTGGTGGAGATCACTGGTCCACACCTGAAATGAAAGGAAAACTCCTTTTAGTTTCCATCAGCCTTAAAGATAAATCTAAGGTCTAATGCACTAGTTCAGAACTACATATGCCAGGGTCACGTCAAGTCTAGTCAAATGTATGTCTCTGGTGCTGTTCACAATGGAGCATTGTCCCAAAACAGCTTTACAATTTTATATTATCTTCCCTAGGGCGAAAGTGGCAAGGAGAAACTGTATAAATGTTACAAGGAGGAAACATTGGGTGGACCAGGACTCAAAATGGCACCCAACCTCCTTGGGCAGCCTAGATTATATATGTAAGTATACAAATATTTAACTATATTTAACCAGAAGCTTCTCTGAGCCACGTGAAGCTAAATTATTTACACTTTTTTGTGATAGCTGAACTTGTAGGACTTTCCAACTTTTGCTACTGGAGCTTTTCAATGGATCTGCTTTCTTTGACCAGAACATCCTAGAGGTATTGAGATCTTAGGAGCTGTAAGGTGCCAACATCGCTTAAACCCAGGTCAGTGCGGTGGTGACAGCTTCTGAGAACATCAGATCCTGAGGATCTGGATTTGAAATATGTGTAAGACGTTAACGTGAAGGTCAGGGGGTGCATTTAGGGAACCCTGTGGATTCTAGAGCTCCAGACCCTCAACATGACCCTGAGTAAGTTAAATAAGGGTCAAAAAGGATGATTTATTTTTGTTATATTAATGGTTGTATAAGATCAATTACTTGAATGAGAATGTATTTAAAATCAGTGTTTTAAATAATATCTTTTGAAATTCATATTCAGTGGATTATCTGTTTCATGGCAAGTCTTGTCAGTCAGTTACTGTTTGTTGTTGATCCACCATGAATTCATTTTGTTAATAATAAATATAGAAATATAGAATAAATAAAGACTAATGAAAATGGTTGCTGCTGTCAGAAATGAGTGGCTACGTTAAACACAACACATAATCTTTACTTACTACACTTTTCATTACAGAAGCCCTTCCAGTCTTTCGTTCATAAACAACCTTCAAAACGCCTCTAAACCCCCCTTTTAAACTGAGGATTTTTAAAATAAAACAAGATGTATAATTTATGGTGGATGGTGAATAATTTGAACTTACATGTGTTTATCTGTGCACTTTTAACCCCCATTAAGAAATGTATCCCTGAGCCGCAAACATAATAAACAGCAGGAATCGCAACACAGCAGCAGGTCTGTCTGAGTTCCACATGTTTATGTTAATGCAATCACAAACAACAGAATGCCCAGGCTTTATATGACAATAAATGCGGGGTCAAAACTTACAGCATTTTATGCAAAAGATTCAACAAACATATTCAAACTGTTTGGGTGATTTGATTCACACAACCTGTGCAGGGTGAAAACCTTAAAACTGTACATGATGTGTTTCAGCTAAATTCGGGACGATTGTATGAACGGGGAGTCAAAGAGTTCCTGTTCCTGAACATAGTGCACCTCTCACCATCTTACAATGCCGTGATTGCAGCTATTCCCCAATCTTATGTGAATAGCTCATGTTGCCGTTTTAATTAATAGCCATAGCAACCTGCATATGAAAGTGATCAATGGTGCTTGTATGAGTTGTTACGCAAATATACTCTTATAAAAGATTGCAAAGGTTTCCAACCAGCTGAGACTGTAGAAGTCACTTAGACAAGTGAAATAATGCTTCTCCAACGAAAACATCGAGCCCAGATCAACTTTATGGGATATGTTTTATATGTAATGTAAATGTAACGAACCATTAACAACATGCCTCAGCTTATCATGGTTAAGGTCTTGCGTGAGGGTCTGGAGCCTAACACGGAATTCACGTTTCACGGATTTCACCCTACAGAGGTAACCAGACACCTAATGGTCACACTGCAACCATCACACTAGAGCTGCTTCAACAATTTGAAAGTCAATTAGTACTTTTGAGGACTATTACTTACAATTTGATATGGCAGGATGGTTTGGGGTGACCGTGGTTCACCATAGGCCTTGTGTCAAGTTTTGTTCATGTCATGATTAATTTATTTTATGCTTCTCATAAAAAACACAAGGCAGATTAACCTAGGTTGTTTCATCAAACCGGACAGGGCATTGGAATGTATGGGGGTTACCAAATCAGTGCACCATCAGCTTGTTCGGGAAGATTTTCCTTACCCTAGATGATTCACTTGGGGGACGTTTTTATTAAATAAAGCATTGCATGTCCGTTCATAAAGTACTTACAGTTGCAGGATCCCGAGTGTTTGACCTCCAGGACAAGGCCTCGCGAGCAGGCGGCCCGACGCATCTCACATTCACTACGGTAGGTGATGTTGTCACTGGCGCACACGCTGTCCCCGGGATGACTCTCAGGACACTCGTCCTCACACACAGAGCAACGTCCTCGGCTTGTCCTCACATCCCACAGACACGTCTTCCCCTGGGGACATAGGATGTCCTCACACGACTGGGCATCTGAAGCCAAAAACAGGGCATTAAAAGTGTTAGGATTCTTTGCCATATTTTATACTGCTCACAAAAATTAGAGATTCTTTCAAATGAAATATTCCCTAATTTCTGTGAACAGTGTAGAGGAGACGCAGCAGAGTGTGACACTGCTCAGTATTTAGAGCATGGGCACCACGTTCAGTTATTGCACCATAGCTAACTGATGAGGACCACATGTCTAACAGTCGATTATATAAACACAACCTCGAGTTTGTATTCCTGATTCTGATTGAGGATCAGTTCTATCCTCACGAACATGATAGCATGGTATGATCCCACTCACTGATGATCCCGATGCTTTTCTGAACCTGCTCCAGACAGCTAATCCTTATACTGATGCTAACTGGCATTTCCGTCTGGTGATCTCAGTTCCCTTTTAAATATACAAATATTAGAGACCTAGAGAGCTCATGATGTCATTCTCTAAAAAGCGTAAGCATGTTTCCATGTGCTGTTTTCCTGCAACAATACACAATTTATGTTATGGGATTGGATGGTTCAGTGGATACAGTTTTGGACTAGTAATCAGAAGGTTGGGTCCTTCAGTTAGGCTCTGCTCAGCTCGTAAAACGCTTTGGTTACAGACGTCTGCTAAATACTCCAAATCTAAAGAGTCTCAAGAGTAAAAAAAAAAAGCTCTAGAAGATCTATTGGCTAAAGCCCAGTATAGATATTTCGTAAAATGCTAATCATGCATTGCAAATTGCAATATGCATTTTAGTCTATATCAGCTGCTAATGATGTATCCTTACAAACTTGATTTGTTACGGTATGTAACAATTTGTTATCTAATCCACAGGGTGAACATTATTTCTTATATATCCTACATCCGATAACAAAATTTCACGTAACATTAGCTAGTAAGCCAATCACCAACTGTAGTCTGTAGCTAATGTGGGCTATAGTTACCAATTCTAGCAATCTAGCAATCCTCAAGTTATTTTATAAAACATATTAAACTCATTGACAATCATAGTTTATGTTAATCAATCAGTTATTCTTTACCAAAACCTTGAAGTCATGAGGAAGATATTATGGCCAAAACTCACAATATACCATTCTGTTGTGTGCTGATGATGGATACTTGCTCTGTATTATGAATTGTCTTATGGTGGATTTCAGAACGTCATAAGGGCATCACAGGGTCCAGGAAAAAATGTACTATGGGAATTCATAATAAAAATTCAAAAACGCTTGACAGCTTTAATATGAACTTTCACACTTTGAAGTTCACAGTTGACTTTTGATGATAATTTACCCACTTCATGGTTCCACTGTCAAATTTCACAGTGCATTTTTCCTGGGGGGGTGTCAAGCAGTCAGTGGGAGGGTAGTATTTTGAGGGGTAATCATGTAAGTGGTGGACTGTGGACTTTAATACAATAATACATTTAGGACACTCTTTAGGTTCTGTAAAAAAAGAGCTATCCTTCATAAACATGATAGTGTGAGAACAAAGTATCTGTTGAAATGTTTTTTTTTTTGCTATTACAAATAAAAAATACCACTATTTAAAATACTATTAAAATAGCTAAAATATTAAAAAATAGTTACTTTAAGACTTTAATGGTTTGATATCAGTGAGTAAAACCTTGGTCCAAGCTTTGTGGGAATTAATATTGTCTGTGAATCACTGAATTCCCATGTGTATACGCTTAAGAAAAACTCTGCACTGCTATTTCACATGGCTGCTGCCTAAGTTTAAAATAATGCTCTAACTGTAGCTTCATGTTTGCTTTCTGCTGTTCATAGCTGCAGAGTTAGCTAGCTTACATACCTCGCTAGTGAGGCAGATTGCCACAAACTTTTAACATAAAAATATTTAAACTGATTCAGAAATTACAAAATTGACAATACCAGAATTCATTTTCAAACTTGAATTAGCCACTGCTATATATAAGAATAAGTAATTCCTAATGTTCCTGGGCTAATGTTAGCCCGGTAGTCTTATAGTTGGCTAGATAAATTTAATGTTTATTAGTTAACTACAGGTCACACCGTGTTATACAAAATATTCTGATCATGTGGTTTTAACTTAATCTCTTCCCATAATCTCCAATAGGATTGCATGTAAAGTACCGTCCTTACCTATGCACTTGCCCTCGTAGGCGACCCCAATTGACCTTCCCAGTATGCATGTGGCTCTTCGGAGATGGCAGGCACTGGCGTATGTGGTCCCATCGTTCCCACACAGGTTCTGTTCAGATGATGTGAGCTCGGGGCAGCTGCGGTCACAAGTCACACAGTAGGCATTGTTGTTCTGGTCCACCACGCATGTAGAGATTCCTGGACAGTGTACTTCATTACACGTTTCTGTAAAGCATCACAATGGCATATGTGAAGGTAAAGTATCTTATTATACCGAAACACAACATATGACGTGGGTCAGGTGAAGGCAGTGCTTAAGCAAAAGTAAATGAATCCATTTTTTTAAAATCAGCAGAATCCCAGCAGAATGAAATCATGTAACAATCCAGCAACAGCTATTAGTCTTGCAGGGTAAAGGCAATCCGCTGCTTCCCTTAATATTTGTGAAGTCAGCCATTGGCACTTTTTTCAAATCCTGGATCATGCAGTGCACTAGAGAACCTTATTTACATTGTCATTTAGCGCATGCTCTTGTCTAGAGTGACTGACGCAATATAAGCTTACAATCCAAGCAGTTGTTGCTCAGGAAACCGACAGTGGCAGACTGGCCAAGGTGGGATTCCAACCCTGGGCCATCTAAACAATAGTCCAGTATCTTACATTTACATGTATGGCATTTAGCAGACGCCCTTATCCAGAGCTGATATAGTCTTACAATGCAAACAATGTTGGGTTAAGGGACTTGGGTTAAGGACCCAACTGTGGCAGCTTGGCAGAGGTGGGATTTGAACCATCAGGTCCAGAGTCCAGTGCCTTAACCGCTAGGCTAGGCCTTAGCTGCTTAGCTGCTTCAACACCTCAGTCCCTTATACTTCATACCCTATTCTGTGTACAGACATGTATAGGTGCCTTTAATAAACAGAAAATAGAAGAATGCGTCCCCTCCCACCCCGGGTGGTCCCTGGCTCCTGACCTTAATCCTGACCTCATACTCTGCCTGTACTGTGTCTGCATGTCCTCCCAGTTTCAGTATGAGTTTACTTTGGAAGCTCTGCTTTCCTCCCAAAAAAAGACATGCATTAAGCTATTTATTAAACTAAATTGACCTACTTACTCTTGCACTTGCCCTGGTACTGGGCAACTAGGTTAGGGTATTTTCTGCACTTGGCTCTGCGGAGTGCGCACTCATTGCGATACGTCTTCCCATCAGAGCCGCACACTGGACCTCTGAAAGTGTTGTTGGAGCAGTCCGGAGCGCACACACAGCGTGGTTTGTTCCTCCTGTTTAGCTTGCATTTCTTTCCAGGGCCACAGTCTACGTTATCACACGTCTCTAAAAAACATATCCATTCCTTATTAGGTCAGTCAATCCAAGTGCAGTCGATACAGGCATAAAATTAGGATCATTTAGAGATTGAGATAAGGGCAGAATCGATAGTAGACGAAACACAAGTTGCAGTAATAGTAATTTTCATAACATTACGTATCATACAAAAACGTTGAAACCACTGCCAAATTTAATTAATTAAATATTTTTTTATTTTCTAAAATATAAAGAGCAAAATATCCGGTATCCAATATCCATTTTAGTCCCACTATTACTGGAGAGGGATACGGGGGGATTTGAACCCATGTACTCAGAAACTGCTGTTCAGGCAGACAAATATGCGTCACTGTGAATGTTGGCTAGCGAATTGCCACTTGGTTACCAGGGCACAAATAAAAAGCATATTATTAAAAGTAAGTCACCAATTCAAATTACTCTGCACATGCAATACTGTGCAAAAGTCTTAGATTACATATACCATGTTTTAGCATCTGGCAACTTCATCAGGATGCCAAGTTAAGCCTTCTGTAGTAACAATAATATTGATCAGGAGCGGTCTGTTTGGAAGTGTTGCAGCCAAGAAGACACTTTTGGGAAAAGGAACAGGGTGAAAAGGCTATGTGATGCTAAAGCTCCCAAAGATTTGAACGGGATTTGAATTAATATAAGTGGAAAAGAGTATAATGGGAGATTGAATCCAGGTCTGAAATGTTTGAGTTCAATTATTGAGAACATGGAATATGTGGTCATTTTATGGCATTGCTAAAACAACAAATCTAATGGTGGCATAAGACATTTTCGCAGTGCTTATATATTATTATAATGATTACATATTCATTTTGTCTCTACTGTGGCAGAAAATAAATGGCACCACTTCAGTTACGTACCTTTACATGGTATGCAGTTGGGGGCACCGCCGTGCAGGAGCAGCCATCGAAACAATGTGTTTCTGGAAACGTCCTCCTCTGTCCAGGCCATGCCAAGCCTCTCGCTCTTGCAGCACTCCTCTCGGCTCATCCCGGATATATACAGCACCTGACATCTGCCATTCTTCCCCTGCTCATACCAGCAGTTACCAGCTGCAAAGAAACCAGCTTATTATCCAAGAGTCACAACTGCTCCTCGCAGTCAGCTCCAATCACCTCATAATGGTGAACATGCACAGAGCAGTCAGGCAGTCTTAATGTAGTTACGCCACCCGGACTTAATATTTCTGCTTGAACCTACCTGAACTAACTCACCAGGATATGATTATGCACCTTATGTGGTGAAAATGGGCGCCTTAATTCAGGGAAGCAGTAGAAATCAATCAAACGCTGTGCAATGTACAATGCAAGTGGAAAGAGTGGAGATAATGGATCAAACAGCAGAAAAAGCGATTTTGAGAAGACATAAACCTGTTGAATAAGAAACCAAGAGGCTCAACAGGCATCAGAGATCTGATCACACAACTTCTACAGGAAAAACTACCGCAGCTGCACAACGCAGTGCATAGTCAATCCACATTGCCATACATGGCAAATCGGGGGAAAATTACGAATCACAAAGACTTAGTCTGGCTGCTTTGCAAGCAAATGTCAAAGGTCTTAACTGGTTGTACATTTTGGGGTAAGTAGAAAATTGTAAAACATATTTTGTTTAAAACTACACACTATATCAAACTGTTCCACTTGTAGGCTTAGGTTATACAGTATTGCCGTGTTCTTATGCATTCTGATTTCAAAGAAAATATTCAAGCAGCACACCAAACATTCTGAATATTCCACTCTTGCAGCCTGTCGGTTTGGTGGTAAGACCCAGCTTAGACCCAGAATTCAAATCCTGGGTAAAGCTTGCAGCCTGAAGGTCTGGTGGTGCATTTCCATATCGCTAAGATGGACTGGCACTAGGGATGAGCAATATGGCAATATTTTATCATATCAAGAGCATATCAAGGATATTACCAGTGCTTAAAGAACACTAACTGTACGTATTATTATAAAGAGTGCAATTAACCTGTTTACTGGAATAAAATTCATTTTGCATTTGTATTGCATTGCTTTGTATTTGATATTTGAATAGTAGTTTTGTCACTACTTACACATTTTGTCACATGTATTGTGATAAATATTGTGTACTGAGAACATGTCTATTTAGTATTGTGATGATATTTTTACCATATCTCCCACCCCTAACTGGCATCCCGTCCAGGGTATATTCCTGCATGTGATCAATCCCCAGACAACACAAGGAACAGGAGGATGTAACAGGAGTAACCCTGGATGGGATGCCAGTCCATCATAGGTCTGGTAGGGTCTGCTTTTGTAGTGCACAGTGGTGATCCCCTGACCAGCCTCTTCACCCTCCAAAAGACCCAATCTGTACATAACGCCTAACCTGGTCAGAAGGTACTGCCAGAACTAGAGCAGAGCAAAGCATTATGGAGAATTCTCTAGATCTGATAAGGATTTGTTTGTCATATTAACTGAGTATGCAGCAACTAAAAAGTTATCACATGAAACATCTTTGGAAGTGAACCCTGAGGATAACTGAGCCCAGTGAACACCAAATACACCAGCGGAGCAACAAACGGCATTTTTTGAAATCTTCGGGATCTAACTAATAACTTTTCAACAATCCATCTCTCTATGCACCTTTTCTATCATGGTTCAATGCAAAAGATAAGAGGTAACAAATCCACCCAACATAGTAGCTTGTGCTTGGGTGATGAGTTTCTTTTTCTTTTTTAAATTACTCAAGATTAAACCTTAAAGCATTTTATTTTCACTTTTTAGGAAAAGCTCTTTCAGAAAAGAAATCTGATGACCCAGCTGATATGCAGAGAAAGTCTTTGGAGCAGCAAATAACCTTGATAACTTTCAGACGGTTCTTCAAGAAGCGTCTGTTATGCTCAGAGCTGTTAACTTTCCAAAAGGCAAATGAAATCGGTTTGGAAATCCACAAGGGTGCAGCAAGAACCTTTTCACATTTTTAATATTGAAGTTCCAGAACCAACAATTATTCAACATCCCCTTTTCTAAAACTGCATTATTTAATATATTTATTATATTTTAGTAAATATAATAGTATGGAAGAACTGAATGACCTCAAAAGTCTAACTCGAGTAGTTTGTTCTTTATCAACAAATAAAGTTTTTAAGTGTTATTAAACTTTAAAATGTTCCTCAGTTTTTTTTTTTACCTTTGTGTGAACCCAATCTTCGAGCAGCAAAGAACCTTTTAACAGTTTATGTTTGAGTCTTTTTTATGTAGCAGTGTTTCTGACTATCTAAAATGTTGCCTACACAAAAACGTTTCCAAGTGAACACCTTTAGAATTAATGGTTAAGATCCAACAAAGGATTTCTTATTAAGGATTTCTACCATTGCGTTACTAACTAAACACAGCAGACAGAGGGAATATCTGTTATAAAATATAACAAAAAATATTTGTTTCTTATTTAAAACAGGTTTCTGCTTAGAAACATGTGCTGGTAATGTGTTGTGCGGAATCAAGAAAGGACACAAGCAGTTTCTAGTAAATGTCATTTTAGAACAAAACCTTGGATGAACCATCTGAGGAGCAGTAAATAACCTTTGTAAGTTCTTAATGTAGAAATAGCTAAATAAACCACAAAAGATTCCTCTGAATATTGTGCATCGAACCAGACACTGAAACAACACAGTAAAACACATCCAGAAAACCAGACCAAATAACTCAGTTTGGGTAACTTAATTTAAATAACCTCCAAGTTATACCCATAACCCAGAACTATGTAACCAATCCTGTCTTTATTCAACTATTCAGCCATCCCTTGCTGTAGCAAGGAGGAATTCAATGCACTTAGCATAATCAGTTCTGTTTGAAGTAATACTGGAGCGTTCCAGCTGGCGTCCTAATGCCTTCTTACACCATGCGCAGAACCTTCTGGAGCAGCAAATAACTTTTATAACAAATTTTAAAGCAGATATGCTATGGCTTATTGATGTCAACCATCTAAAAATCCACGAGGCTTTTGCGCACTGTACCGGGATTTGCGCGCATTGGTGACAAGGGGTTTTGCGCGTCTCCCCAAACTGCGCTTTGAACACCAGGTTCTGGGCGCAATCAGATGAGTGACAGCAGCTATAACGCGTCATTACCGTGAACCCGCTGCTCCTCAATGAAGTTCATCAGCCAGAGAAGAAGCAGCATCGGGAAGCGCAGCATCCTGCTACCGGTCCTAAGAGCTGATCCTGATCCTGCTGCTGAAAGTCCTGATCTTCTCTTCAACACACTGTTCACAGACTCATCCAACTCTCGTCCACTCCCGCCTTTTAAATCCAGGAGTCCGTACTTCAGGGTTGCCAGATTGAATGAATTCTTCAGAGCACATTTAAAGTTCATTACTTATTCCCTAGTAAACCAGATAAGAACCCATATCCTATATTAAAATATCCGACGTATATTTGCGATCAAAACAGCTGTGAGAGCAAAAAATGATTCACCCCAAGATCATTTTCACTCTTGCTTAAAAGGTGATGATGTGATATCACATCTGTTTTACCTTCTTTTTCTGACTTTTAAGCAAGAGTCCCTGAAAAATTGGGCTGGATTAGCTTTTGATCCCGTAACTTTTTATTTTATAGACAAGATTATTCAAGTTTGAGATGAAGCTAAATAATACTATTTATGTTCATCTCAAACATGCATAATCTTGTCCATATAAAATGTGACATTTCAGTTAGAACCAACAATTATCCAACATACTCTTTTCTAAAACTTTTGGACTGTGGTAGCCTAGCGGTTAAGGCACTTAACTCCGGACCAGAAGGTCCAGGGTTCAAATCCCATCTCTGCCAAGCTGCCACAGTTGAGTCCTTGAGCAAAACCCCAAGCCACCGTCGCTCTGGATAAGGGCGTCTGCTAAATGCTGGAAATGTAGTGGAAGCCCCATCTCACATATTTTCCTTTCTTTATTCTCCGTAGTGCTTGGGATCTCTTAAAATGTAATCTATTACTCTGAAATATAGAAGAGGAACTTAAAAAGGTAACAGAAGTGTCATACCACTTTTCATATATTACCTATTATACACATATTACATGCTGCTCAGAATCCTTCTTTCATCAGTTCATTCACTTTCCTTAATCCTATACAGTCTTGCAGTAGAGCTGGTGCCGAGTTGGTGGCATAGGTTGCAAGGCAGGAACAACCCCAGACAGGGTGCCAATCCATCAGAGGGCACAAACATTTACACATTCGTATAACTGCTCACACACTAGGGCCACTTTAGCGTAATAAATGAATCCAATACATGTCGGTGGACTGTGACAGGAAGCCAGAGTACCCTGAGTAAACCATCATGGACAGACTGCTCCACCATGGGCTTGAACCCAGGACTGTCTTGCTTTGACAGTGACAGTGCTTCCCACCAGGCCACCATGCCATCCTGCTCAAAGTCATTCAACACAGAATTATGTTGTCTTACAATTAAATTTCCAGATGTGTAAGCAGGATATAATAAATCCAGAAGATCAAGAGATCCCCTTTTCGAAGACAAAGAAAACAATCATACAGATGCTTGTATGAATAAAACCTCAGTGTTTAGTAGCAGGCCAGGTAACCAAGTTAAAGTGCTCTTATTCTGGACATATAATAACGACCAAATCACTGTGGCAAAATTTACAATTGGAACAGTTTAAAGGATAAGAGGAAGTGGAAGGCCAGAGATGGATGGATGGACGGATGGATGGATACAGTAATATGAAGGATAAACAAGTCACTAAGAAACCTTAAGACCTAATAATAAGATTGTGGAAGAACATATTCCAAAAGTAGCAATCAATTTGAGAGAACTAGATAGAAATTTTGCTTTTAAAGTTTTAACCAAACTTTCCGTCATGAAGGCTCTGTAGACTATCGTAGAATTTACTGGGTGTAGGTGAACATGTACCCTGATTTAGCTAGCCAGACCATTGCAGGGTTTTTGCAATGTCCTGGTGATGCCATCTCACTACATATGTTACTTGCTGTATGTGAGCTGTATGTGTACGAGTGTATGTGTGCTGTATACCTACAGTCACTCTGTTTACTGGACTAGTTCATATTAGCCAATATATTGACTCATATTCTTTTTTTTATTATATTCATCAGTGTATTCTCTGTTGAATTTATTATAGTTTGTATTTGATTTAATATATTTCCCTCAGTTATATATTACTTTCATATATAAAATCTAACCTGTCCAAGGATGTTGGGTTCCTTTTTGAGGCTTGGTCACATGTCGACCTACTTTCCTTCCCACTGTCACTGTATGCTATTTCAGTTTAGGATTTTGGGCAAAGATAGTTGTGTAGCTCCAGAGAATATCTAATTTAATCTAACTGTGGCAATGAGATAGCAAATTTCAGTTCAAACAACAGAGTCTAACACAGTTAGTAATAATACTTATGCTTCTTTACACAGTCTGCAAGAGTATGATGTAATAAAACGTGGTCCTAAATTTATTTGGTAGCCAAATGTCCAATCTGGCAACCCTACCAAAGCCGTGTAGTGGGCGGTGTTGAGAAAGTTGTGATGGGGAAACAGTTTTAGGAAACTTCACTCACCAAGACTGTTTATCAGGTGACTTTTATAAACTCAGAAACTTTATTGTGGTAGAAAAAAAATGCAATTAGTGTGACGTGTGAAGAGGCAATAGAAGAATAAGAAACAGCTCCATCAGATCATTTTACAGGTTTATGCTGGGGAAGGCAACCTTATAAACGAGCTCGATGATGATGACGATAATGATGATGCCAGTCGTGAATTGGCTTAATTAAGCAGGGTCGATCATTTCCCAAACACACGAGGCTTTCATTAACGCAACTGCTGCCTAAACGATGTAATTTATTGTATTTACATGGATATAATGGACACATTTGAATGAAGTTTCTTCAGAAAAAAACCCTTTTCAGTACGATAATAAACCTGCTGTCAGCAGCCTATAATATAAACAAGCACAGACAAACAGCCTGACTGGAGACAGATTAGACCCCATATAGTGAGTAATCTGTTAGCTGACGTGTTTCGAATTTACACAGATATGTTTTAGATATAACATTGATTATATTTGTCATTGAGCTCAACAATTGATGCTGAAACAGGACGCAGGATTCAGTAACAAGTTACTGTAATGAAAACAGACACGTTTACCCTCTAGCGGTAAAAAAGCGGTACTGCATTTTCAATACGGGTCCAATTCAGGGAGCAAGACTGGACCACCCTGGACAGGGCGCCACTTCATCGCTTCATCAGTTCAGTTCACTGACAGTTACATTTATTTTTCCACCTTGATCCAATACGTTACGAACGCGCTTAAACCACTTCAGGGCACGGAGAGAACATGCAAACTCCACACAGGCAGAAGCTGTACTGGGACTTCAACAGCCCTATCTATCAGGTGATGCTAACTGTATGTTCAGATGTTGCACAGTTGTTAAGATATTGGACTATAGACCTGAAGGTTGATGGTCCAAGTTCTGGCTCTGTCAAGATGCCATTTATGGTCTCTTGAACAAGGAAATTACCCATCAGTTACTGGACCAAGGCAACCAAACAATTTAAAGTACACTCAAATATTAGTAATCAATTATAATAAAGATGAACCAGAGATCTGTGGAGTTGTGAGGAAGTTAACTACCGTGCTGCTGTGCAAATATACTGCTGAAAAAATTAGGAGATACTTCAACATATATTATTTGAGGTCAGGACTGTGCAAATCAGTAATGATAAGAATAAAAACGTTATACTAACTAACCATCTTTATCTGTATCCTCAGATCGATGGCACCTGACAGCGAATCGGCTGAACCGCTGGAAAGTGCGTCCCTCTAGCGGACATTAAACAGTACTGCATCAGTATAATAGTACGTTTACCGCCACTAATTATTCTTCAATCATGAAATTACGCTTAAATACTTTTGGGGGGAAGCATGGGGGTAATCCTAGATAATAATTTCGTTTAATTGAAGCTTAGACCCACTTTAAATGTGCATTATATACTTTAGAAAATACATACTGTGAAAGATTAGGACGTTAGGGTCACTCGGACATTGGCATTGTGGGATATGTATTTTTTTAGGTCTTAAGCGTGTGCGATAAACCATTGCACCAAAGTAAAAATCTTAAACCAATAAAACATTACATCTCAAATTAGAAGTGAAATGCATATACAGTAAACGCAGTGTTTATTTTATTTATATTTTATTTTAGGTATTAGGAATACTCTAAAAGCCAGATCTAAACACTGGCTAGAAAGAATGGCTACTTACGGCTCCAGCGTGACGTTCCCTTACACGCGTTGGTACGCAATACAGGTGGGTTAAAAAACGTAACGTTGACGGGAGTGCTCGCGGGTCCAGAACAACTTTATTAATG
>JAUZST010058987.1:0-23508 GCA_034779995.1 Parotocinclus haroldoi
GTGTGTGTGTGTGAGAGTGTGTGTGTGTGTGTGAGAGTGTGTGTGTGTGTGTGTGTGTGTGAGAGAGTGAGAGTGTGTGTGTGTGTGTGAGAGAGTGAGAGTGTGTGTGTGTGTGTGAGAGAGTGTGTGTGTGTGTGTGAGAGAGTGAGAGTGTGTGTGTGTGAGAGAGTGAGAGTGTGTGTGTGAGAGTGAGAGAGTGAGAGTGAGAGTGAGAGTGAGAGTGAGAGAGAGAGAGAGAGTGAGAGTGAGAGTGAGAGTGTGTGCGTGAGAGTGAGAGTGTGTGCGCGTGAGAGTGAGAGTGTGTGCGCGTGAGAGTGTGCGCGTGAGAGTGTGCGCGCGTGCGTGTGCGTGTGTGCGTGTGTGAACGAGGAAGTGCGTGTTGTATCTGAATCAATTACAGCCTCAGATGTAAGCATGTACCAATAGTGGATTATTATTGTTAGACAATATGGATTGTTTTATTCTGCGCTATGAAAAAATGTACTGCTCACAAAAAATTTGGTGAAACTTCAAAATTATCTGTATATATCAGATGCAATGTTTGTCTGCACTGTTGTCTGCACTGCTCTCTGATCCAAAAAAACCCTACAAATTTGGTCTCTTAACTTCCAAAATGCCTGTGCCTCTCTATTAAAATGCCAAAAAAAATCCTCTCAAGAGGTGCGTTATTTCAACAGCTATTTTTGTACGTGTTTGTTACAATGAGAAGAACAAACAGTGGCTGGTTCCTCCGAGATAAGCAGCTGAATTGTTGCAGTGGGGTTTAGAAACTCAGATCTGTTCGACTTTCTTTCATATTACCTTGTTTGCAGAGGCTCTGCTTCTCTCCCTTTTTTCATTGAGCAGCGTTATTTGTTATTTTGACATATTTTGTTTATTGGTCCGGTGTTCCGATAACCGAGTTTGTTTACGGTTTAATCCATGTAAGGATTATTGTTTAGTTGTGTGTGTATTCAAAACCCTCTTTTCACCCCTGGTCTGGTTTATACTGTGAGCTCGAGCATGCATGACCTCAGCAGTAAAAAGCCCTTTTATGGTCATGAGTCATACAGAGTGAGAGAGAGAGAAGAAAAGAGGGAGTGAGAGAACTAAGAGGGAGAAGCAGAGTGAAACGAGACACGAGGCTCCGCTGACTGCTCAGCTGAGATTCAGGAGAGTATTAGTCAGGTGAGCATGTCTCATTAGGAGTGTTTCCACTGCTCGTACAAAACAAGAACTGGCCCACACAGCCAAACGACAGAACCTGGGCATCCCATATATTTAATCCAACTTAAGATACAACTGAAAGGTTTATAATGACAATAGCTGCCTGGGTGGTGCCTACTATCACCCAGGTTCCGTCTCTATTTCTTAGCGTTCTTACTTATCTTCGTGGAGGAGCAGCAGCGCCTCAAGCTCCAGAGATCTTTTCTGGCGCTGCCTCTGTGGAATTTTTAGGTCCCAACCCCCCAATGTTCTTATCAAAAGATAGCATTAGGTCAGCCGGTCTGTCTAAGCGTCCATGTCTCAGTCCAATACAATGGACTGGCGCCCCATCTAGGGCTGGTCCTTGCCTTGTACCCTGTACTTCCCCAAGATCGGGAATTGGATAAAGATGGTGCGCTGAATATTTGTTACTGAGTTTGGCCCTGACTTTGTAGTACTTATCTTTTTAGTGAAGGGGCGTTCCACGATACGGATACTAACTCCGATACAGGATTTATTTGTTTAACTTGAATATATTATTGTCGGTACTGTCTTCAAGGATACAGCTTGCTGTCCTCATTTTTGACGTTTCAAGTAAAAAAAAAAAAAAATCTCCTCGCAAGTGAAATTTTGTTAACGTAGCAGCTAATACTGTTTGCTCACTCAGTTGCAGACTGAACATAACACATGCTCATAGTAAGATGTGTAATGGAATATGGGTCGAAAAGTGTATCGGCCCTGTCGGTCCAATATGCCATGAGCGATGACGTCAATATCAGACTCGATACCGATACAGGATCGGCCCAGACCCATTTCTACATTATCATTGGAATGGGATCGTCTGGTATTTTCATTGTGCCTGTTGTGAGTTACTGTTTAATCCCCCTCTGTTTTATCCCTCCCTCAGTGTATGTGTATGTGAGTGGCAGAGGTAGCACATTAAAGAGTAACTTATAAATGAACGAGTCTTGGTTACACTCTCTCAAGATATTTAGCTGTGTGAATATTTGATGTCCTTTTATGCCCTAGTTTTTATAACAGAAACTGGAGCTCCCTTTGTTTGTACGCTGTGACCTAAATTCATTATTATAAACTTCAAACATTTTATGGTCATGTGGCCTGCGTTCCCAGAGCAAATCGTTTGGTAACGATGATGGTTTCATGTCCTGTTTTTTGGGAACCATGTCAATTGGCCCCATTAGGCTCAACTTTAGTAATTTATAATTGAGTCTGTTTACACGCACTTCATAATCCGATAATCTGAATATCAGATTTTGATTCTGATCAACGAGTTTGCATGCACTTAAGTCATCAGGCCAGATTTGCATGACTCGGGTAATATTTGATTTCTGATTTGCAATCAGCCAATACTTCAAAACTTTATTTTTAAATAACAACATTCTACATTTTCTTATTGATGTATTGTGAGGCCACAAAGCGTTCAGTACCCATTTCTTTGCTTTTAATACCGTGGCACGTACAATTATGGAGTTGACTGTAAGGGATCCCTTCATGTTCATTTGAATAAGAGGACACATGAAGCAAAATCTTTAGAGTATTTGATCCTGGCAATTGTGCCAGCTTAGGCTCGTGCACATTGCCCCGGCCGAGAAAACCGAACTAGCGCAACTGGTGTACATGCTATAAGAAATCTGATTACTAGATTAAAATCCAACTTGTTTTATCTGATTTCGCAGTCTGATTTCTAGATCGGAGTATTCTGCATACATGACCACTTGAATAATCAGATAACTGTATAAGAACTAAACTAAAAGTGCTTCTCTGACATTTTTACCATTCACTGAGCTGAGAGCTTGAACCCCTTTTTGTATGAATGACAACAGATCAGCTGTTTAAGCTGAAGAAGCCAAGAAGGTGCTGCCCACCGAAAATTGCGTAGGTCCAGTAGCTCACTAATTAGAAAAGTGGATTATGTTCTGTTCCAGTTCAGGACTTTTTCTCCTGTGTTTTGGCTGTCATGGTGTTCTCCTTTAAGAGTACTTAAAAAGCCATACACATGACTCTATGACTAGGACAAATGATTCAATAAGCCTGTGAATAGAATTGCTGGCAGTGCATGGGTGGGTCATGTGATGGAGTGAGAAATCCTGAAGGATACCTTAAAAATCATTTTTCTGCCAATAGAAATTGAACAGTCATTAAAAGTGCTGCGTTTTTCTTTCCTTCCTTTCCTATGACCATATTAGTCCTGTACTCAGGTCTCTACACTGGCTTCCTGTGGCTCTGACTTTAAGACGTTTTAGACTTTAAAACGGCTCTGCTGGTGTACAAGTTTCTCAAAGTACAAATTACATCTCTGACATGGCCCCATATGAACTATCTCGGACCCTGAGAACATCAGGCAGAGACCTTCTGCTGGTGCCCAAAGTCAGGACTAAACTTGGTGATGCAGCGTTTCAGTTTTATGGAGCTAAAATCTGGAGTCTCCCTGAAGATGTTAGGCTGGCCACTACTATAACATTGTTTAAGTCCAGGTTAAAAACTCTTCTCTTTAGCTGTGCCAGATGTGACACCTGATTGTGTTTTTATCTGCATTCTGCCTTTTAAGATTTTAAACTGTTTCCTGTTTTCAATTGTGTTTTAATTGTACTTTTAACTTTGTTTTAATTTGATTTTTAATTTAATATATACTGCTATACAAATAAACTTGCCTTGCCAAGTTGGGGTCTATTCCAAAGTCCTCAGTTTCCATCTGCAGATATGCCTGATTTAACTTTAATCAGTGAGTACTCCAAATGTCTGGTCAGACCTTTTCCAAAAACCCTTGTCTTGACTATTGTCCTTAAGACATCAAGCCTTTGTTCTGCCATTTATTCCTTAATCTTCCTTCAGGATTTGGAAGCAAAATGTTCTTATAATTGCTCTTTTTCAGAGCTGCGACTCTAATCTGTGCTTTGGTGTGGTTTGTGAATTTCTCCTCCATTTTGAGGATTTAATGAAACACTAGAAATTTCCTTGCCACTGTCGCCCTAGGCTTGCTCAATTTGGGATTGGCCTTTTAAGAAAATATAAGATTGTAAAGTTGCTTTGGGACAATGCTCCATTGTAAAAAGCGCTATATAAATAAAACTGAATTGAACTGAATTGCAATAACGTTAAATACAAATTGTTTCTGGCACCGTATATTAATTATATAAGGCTGTAAAATGCAAGAGCTTCCAGAGGAAAAAAACAAGAACGAGCTATAATAATATTCAAAAACGTCTTAAGTTTCTTCAACAATTGCATTTAAGAACATTCTTAGTGTTTGTCTTAGAACAAGAAATCTTGATTCCGGCCCCTGTAGACTATCCCAGAACTCATGGGACACAGATGAACACATGCTCAAGATGGGATGCCAGTCTAATACTTGAAAGGGGTGGGCTTTTCCAGTCCCGGGAGAAACCCTCCCATTCTGACCCTTATTTCAATTACTGCTGAAAATTTATAGCAGGACTCCTAACGTTTTTCTACACAGCAACCCTTTGAAGCCCGCGATCTGGATTAAGTTTGGGTGAGACATGACATTATTCTGCATTTACAAATAAACCCTCCAAGGGTCCGTATCGCCAAACTAACTTTGACATCAGTTTTCCGAAAAGTACGACGCCATGACAAGACCTTCCCAATTGTGAATAAACTAAGGAAAATAACTCTACAAAGTACATCAACTTGTACCCATCATACAGCCTCGTGCTAATCTGGCAGGACTGGCTGCTGACGAAGGTGTCAAAACTTCAAACGGTGCGTGGTGTGCATCTGACAGTGGGCCTCCATCAGTGCATCTGATTCTGATCCACTCACACAGACTGGCGGAGTGGTGCAGACAGCATGACACACCCCTACACACACACATGGCCCACACACTTCCCCACCAGGGAGGGCAGTTATAGTACAAAGTCAAGAAAACAAGCAAAGAGTGAGAAAAAAACGTGGGGTCTCGGAGAAGTGAATCAATCAGCAGCTCGATCCATTTAAAGTTCTCTCAGTCTTCAAATGAAGCAACTTCTCATTCACATTGTCAAACTAAAGCAAGTGGGTTTTTTTTTTACTGTTATTGGTGCACAAGATAACAAAAACATTGTGGACACCCCAAAAATTAAACCCCAAAACATGGGTATTAGTTGTGTCTTTGTCCCTCTTGTCCCATCCTCAGCTTTTCTAGAAGGTTTTTCAGATCCTTTGGCTTTGGAACATGACTGTGAGGTCCGGCACTGGTGTCAAACAATAAAGCTTACTGTTGGAATGCCAATGAATGCCATAAAATGTCACCGTTCTGATCACAGAAACAAAACTTGAGAACAGTATAGCTGTTTTTTCATTTCATGCATAAGCGATTGGAATGTAACACGTAAGCCGGAAACGTAAATCTTATTACACAGTCTTATCGATCTCAGAAAATGTTAAAATCAATATAAGACAATAAACAAAACAGCCCTGTTATGAACCTATCAGCAGTAAGTGTTCTTTTTTTGGCCATGTGGTGTATATTAAGTAGCCTGTGGTACATCTGTACACGGAATAACCTCAATGGAAGGACTGGACCACCGTAGATCAGACCATATTCGGATGGTGAATCACTGGCATGATTGGATTGTGGCATTGCATTGCATGTTGCACTGGTAGGTGAATGGGAGGTTTATGAAAAGATGTACTTTAAAACTGTTAAACATATGGTCTCCAGTTTTGATTATGGTCATTTAAATAAGAAATATAAGTGTCCTATTGTCCTTCTTGGGCTTGCTGCGTTCCTTATGATCATGGTAAACCCTTAAAAAAGGTGCATGACTAAAAGCTATTGTGGAAGCACAATATGAAGATTCATTAACCAAGAATGTTTGGACTGTATGCCTGAACCTCTCTTTTAGTTATGGTCCTTGAGATTTGAGGCAAACCACAAAACATCATGTGCTCAAGACGCTAGTGCATGTGGTGTGTAATTTTCAAACGATTGCAGAAACACTTACTCACAAACAATCAGGCTCCACAAATGTATCATTTCAAGCTTAATGACCCTAAAAAAACTGGATGTCAGTAATGCTTTCCTGTGAGCGTTAGGTGTTTTCAAAAGGCATTTCTTCCTCCTTCAAGGCAAAGGCTTCACTCAGCCTTAAAGAAAACGGCTTTGAAACCAATGTGCGGAAGTTTTAATTGCTATTTTAATTGATGGCATTTTAACGAAACGTGGGCCCATTAGCTTTCTGCTGCCGTTATATTATTTTAAGCGTACGGGTTGCTACAGCTATAGGGCGACAAAATACAAAAACAATTTCCTTTGCCTTGGTAAGTTACCGATTTCCTCATTTCTATTTTAAAACCCAAATTACAGCAACCTTATTAAATCCATTATCCTGATTACACACAATGCAGCACAAACTCTAGTGCCATCACTTCACATTCTACCAGTGGGTGTGTAATGTGGCCGCTGTGTGAAATAACATCAACCACACTGAACGTGACAAATGCCAAGGCAAACTGTTACATCAGGAGGTGGTTAGAGCTGCTGCAGAAACTGTCCAAAGCCGGACCCTCCAGAAGAAACACCCCATAGACGCTAAGCATTCAAATAGCTTTGGATATAAACATGGAAAGGCCCGACCGACCATCTACTGACCAGCTGCGGTGATCTTAAATGCCGGAGTGTGAAAGTGGAAAACCAGAGCTGAACTGGTCAGTGCAGTGCAGAGACTTCAGCACCTGTAGGTTGTGGGAGCGGTTCAAACAAGGGTGAGGCCCGCAGCCTGCGGTCCAAGATCCAAGCCAAGTACGTTTGTGGCCCGTTGAGAGGAAAGAGCTGGTGGTTGTGGGAATACCAATGATGAAGGAAAAACAAAAGGTTGTCCAGGGTCAGCGGGGTCGCTGGATGAGAAAATGTCGTCAACGGGAATGTTAGATGGGCTGAGAATCCCACAATACACAAGATCGCCTATGGCACCTTACCAAGTCCATAGTTTCTTTGCTCCAGATGAATGTTTGCTCACGGCAAGAGCAAGGTCACGCCGATTCTAGTCATGTACATTCAAACTGGACCAGTGCAACCAGTTAACGTAGCCATGTCTTTGGAATGCGGGAGAAAAAAAAAGCAGTGAGGGGTTTAAAGACTCCAACAGCACTACTCATCACAGGACGCTGCCTACAGGATGCGGGTGGATGGACATTTTTGGCTCGTGGGCTATTTGCAGGTCACTCCAGCAGCACTGCTCTGTCTGATCCACTCATACCAGCACACCACCCCAGTATTTACATTTACATTTCCAGCATGTAGCAGACGCCCTTATCCAGAGCGACTTCCAACTGATACAGTCTTACAATCCAAGCAATTGTGGGTTAAGGGTCTTGCTCAAGGACCCAACTGTGGCAGCTTGGCGGAGGCGGGATTTGAACCTCCTGGTCCAGAATCCAGTACCTTAACCGCTAGGCTACCTGCAGTATCACTGCAGTCCTTAGAAGGATCCTCCACCCAAACGGTACCTGATATGTGGGGATCCCGATCATGAAAGGGAATGGTCAAGGTATACAGAGAACAAGATGGACTACAAACTGGAATTGTAGAACTACAAACCGAAGTGACCACCCAACCTTAAAAAAGTATGAGAAGAATAGAAATGGAGAAACATCTGTGTTTATATATATATATCTGTACTGTATATATGAAAACATGATTAAAACCTACGGCAAAGATCAGCACAGATAATTGCAGTGGGATGATGATTTAACAGTCGTTCCAGGTCTAGTACACAATTATGTTTGACCCTGGATAATCAAACCATAATCATTCGCTAGTAATGCAATTAATAATACTGACTGACTGGTCACTTTAAATATGAGACGACCGATAAATATTTAGTCCGTGTTTGCCCAGTAGTTCAGAACTCTGTGACTTTACTTTGTTTATTTCACTGTGACCAATCAATCAGGTGTAAATGATAAATTACTGTGCAATTATTTCTAATAAGTACTTGCTGAAAATGGCAGTGTCTCGCACGATGGTACCATTGTATGCAGCACAGCTAATTACACGTTACGCTGAAAAGCAAGACTATGATATTTTCAGGTTAATTTAAAATAAGTGGTCATGGAAGTGTGTGGTGGGAGTGTGTCACGCTGTGACCTACCTTAGGTGCCTTCGGTAAATAAAAATGCAGAGCAATGTGAGCCTTTCTGTTTACTTACCCAGTGAGCTTTTCTCCTGTTCGCTAAGAGACAACACCTGGTCTGTGGGCTGCTCGTACAGGGTTATCTGGTAACGGTGAAATCCTGTACTCTGAGGCGGTGTAGGACGGGTGTAGTCTGTAAAGATAAGACGACCATGTCTACTGCTCACACAAATGAGGGGTAACATCAAAATGAATATGAAGCGATAAAAAAGAAGCATTTGATTTGATTTCATTACACAAAATCATCAGAAAGGAAATGAATGGAAAGTCAAGAAAGTTGTTTGATTAGGCAAATAAGATTTAAACCCTTTAAATTGGTGGTGATTGAGCAGTAAGTGATCTATTCATGGGGTGAACTGAAGCGTGTCAAACTGGACCAGAGTGCCCCCACATTGACTGTTCAGGAGGGTGTATGATCACCCAAGAGTGCCAAAACACACTGACAATGACTGTAACTTTGTAACCATGTAACTTTTCTGGTGTTTTTTGTGCCCAAATTCGAACAAAAAAAATCACAATTATACAATTGGACAGGTATGGTCCAGCCACAGGGTGGCTTCTGACTTTGAACAAATCTAAAATCGAACAACATTCCAGAACCGATAACTTTGCCTCCTAGATATGAAAATATTCGTGTTTACCTAAGGGGGCACTGCAGAAAAAAAAAAAAAATTGTCAAACCTAAAGTATTTGAATTGATTTATTCACACCCTTTGAACCCTTCTGCCTAGTTAAATTCTAATCATTTTAAATCTGGATGTTTGGAAACTTGGAGTGCACATATCTGTTAGGGGTGTCCCAAAGTGAAACGCAGCGGTTTGAAGAATCACTTGGGATCACTCACCAGATAGAAGAGTGCCTTTAATGAGTCCTGCTTTGAGGGCGCTCCCCTGCAATTACACAGAGACAATGAATGAGACCTACTGATGTACAGGACATAGCATAACAGTATTCCATACGATGTATACACAGAGGTAATACATTTAAAGTCTTCAATTAAAGAGCAGGGGAGCGAGTGAGTTTGGCCTGAGAGTTTGAAACCAACCACCGCTCTTACATTTCCAAGCCAAGTCAGACTTACCTGCCAAACCTCTGTCTCTTGCTGCGATCAGAAATATTTAATATCTTGAGACAAATCTGCTTCCCAGGCAAATTAAGCCACTGATTGGATTTTAGAATGGCAAATTCCCATATGATGAATTGTATATTAACTTCCTGTTGCCTAGGAACAGGGCTTCATGCAGAGCTTGCAAACCTTTTTTTTTTTTGTTTGATACAGTCGCTTCCCCAAAGGGCACTCCTATATTTGTCATGGTTAAACCCATATTCTTAGCTCACAAGTGCTTGACTGTAAATAGCCCAGTGGATGTTTGCTTAATGAACATGATTTTCACAGAGCTGCAGCCCCGCTCGCTTCAGAAAGGAAGAGCTGACCTTTAAGGTGTGGATGGATGACTGCACTCGGAAACCTGTTACAGCAAACTGCGAAAAATGCCGATGTTAAACATTCAGTGTATTCAGAAAGAGTTTTAGTACTCAGTTACATTGATCAGGAACCAGCGGGATACCATTCTGCTTGGCTAAAACTTTATACTCAGCGATGCCTCCTACAGGCCGAAAGCAGGAACACACAGTGCACTATCGCTTCAGGTTTTTGTTGCACTGTTGCACGCGACTGTTACTGATCCACTACTGAAAGGATTTCAATAAAAAATATTAAAATGCTCAATGGTTAAGGCTTTTTCACACATCCAGCTGGATCTTAAAGTGTCCTGAACTACAGTTCCTGTACAAGAAACTGGCCGATCGCCCAATCCGATCCTCCTGATATAATACAGTGGCTTTTATAACCCCTTGTCTATTTCAACACATGTAAAACCTTTGTTTTGGTTACTTCCTTGCAAATGCACAAATACAAATCCAGTTTTATCAGCTTTTTGGTTTGCTGATTCTGACTTTGGTACCAATCTCTCTTTCACCTAGCATTTACATTTTCGTCATTTAGCAGACGCCCTTATCCAGAGCGACTTACAATGAATACAGTCTTACAGTCCAAGCAATTGTGGGTTAAGGGCCTTGCTCAGGAACCCACCTGTGGCGGAGGTGGGATTTGAACCCTGGACCTTCTGGTCTATAGTCCAGTACCTTAATCACTAGGCTGTTGCTTGATTTCTGTCTCAGGTTTTGATCATGAGAACATACCTGATCCTGTTTATTTGCCGTGCGATAATAATAGTCAACTTAAGCCATGTCCTATCGTTTGTTTCATGCCTTAGCATGACAGCACTGCTAAACATTTTTTTTTTTTGCTTTTTTTCCTGAATTTCAGTACTCGTTTCTCTAACTATGTTATTAATGATTCTGAAACTCCCTATGGAGAACACAAGTGGCAATATAAAGTATCGGGGGAGCACAATGTTGCACAAACCTCACAGCATTGGATTTGTAATTTTGACTTCAGAGCAAGAGTTTGCATGTTCTCCTTATGTAGCAATAGCAGGATCTGGCAGGTTCATTAGGATTAGTTGATCCTTCTACAGTCTGAATAAGCTTATTAAGAAATGCTTTTTTGGAAAGGCAGCAGCCAAGAAACCACTTTTTTGGAAGGGGAACAGGGTGACAAGACTACGATATTCTAAATTCTAAAGTTCTAGGCTGAAGATCAGTGGAACAGAGTATATTTTGGGGCCTATCATTGACAATATGTCATAAACGCTCATTAAACCATTAGTAAACTAATAGATCTAATGATGGACTTAAGGCTCTTTAAGGGTACTACTGTACCTCCAGAACTTATTGCAGAACTGCTGCTTAAACACTGGGCCGAAACAGATAGGAAACATAGAGGAGTACAGTCTGTGGTGCTGCGTAAAATATGCATCCCTAACTCCGATCAAATTTTAGAGTGCTGCCACAGGAAGGTCAGACCACCAGCATAAACGCTGAACAGCGCCAAATTTGTGGAAGCCAAAATTAGATACTTGAGGACAAACGCAAAAGAACAGGGCAAGGAACGAAGGGGAATCTGGTGTGTCTGCTGGGTGAATAAATCTGCTTCTTCTCCAGCGCTGATGATTTCATTATGCTGAGGTCAGAGGTAGAGTAAAGTTGGCCTGCAGGGCAGCCAGGCCCAGCGCAAGGCTCCTGTCCGAGCAGACAGGCAGCAATGCCAGTCATTTGCAACAATTCATTTGTGACAATTAACGCTCAGAAGCGCGAAGGGGCTTTATTTAGAAAAGCCAAAGAGCCAAAGAGCCTGTGGATGCTGGGGCGCGTTGCCATGACAACAGGTAGTCAACAGTATTTGGAGGGAGAAGTGTGCTCTTCGCTCTCCCACTTGGTCTGGCTGCGTTATTCTTGTTGGCCCCTTCCGCAGAACGTTCCGCGCCCTTTCTGCACTCGCGTACAAATCCTGTACTGCAACAACAACAAGGGGGCAGAGCCGAAAGCGTTCTAGCAACGGAGCGCAAGAAGGTCAGAACGATGCAGATGTGGCTCAGAATACATGAAAGGCAACGCGAGAAGATGTGCTTGTCTGTTGCTTTGTGAACCACCTTGGGAGGCTGACAAGCAGCAGAAAAACAGGTAGCATAAAACGTTCTCAAGCATGTTTGGTCACCTCTGGTCAATTTATATACGGAACAGAACTTGTTGTGTTGATTTTCTAAATGAAAGGAACTTAACCTTTGAAGGAAAGAAACTTCTATATGACACACAGTACTGTGCAAAAGTCTTAGGCCACCGTTAGAATAGACAAACCATTATTTTAGCAAAGGTACTGTATAATAACCATACATAGCTGTTTAGGAGTCTTTCCATTGGAATAAAATCACAAACAAAACAAATAAGAGACAGGTTACGGTATATAGGTTACAGTGGTGAGTATTTGGGGTGAAGCATCTGGCGGCTTCACAAGGATGGAAGGACTTTTTGAAAATGTAGAATCCAAGTAATCACTTTTTCAGAACGGGAACACGGTGAAAAGGCTGAGCTATTTTAAAGCTCCCATAGATTGGAATGAAGATCAGTGGAAAAGGGTGTTATGGTGGTACA
Source organism: Parotocinclus haroldoi (assembly GCA_034779995.1). Classification (NCBI taxonomy): domain Eukaryota; kingdom Metazoa; phylum Chordata; class Actinopteri; order Siluriformes; family Loricariidae; genus Parotocinclus; species Parotocinclus haroldoi. The sequence continues at coordinate 12,396 of JAUZST010058987.1, forward strand.
TATCCAAAGTTTAAAATTCTTGGGTATGACAGTATGATATGTATGGTCATTATAGCATTGCTTATCAATGCAAGAGCAAGAGCATGCAACACTAGCTTATCTTGTGGAAAGGTGCCCAAACGTCTGCACACATCTATTGGCCACCATTAGGTTTGTTGTTTTAGCAATGGCATAATGACTGCATAACATACGTGACTAAATCCCAAAATGCCCAAATGTGATTCATCACTCCACAATAATCGTTTCCACTGATCTTCAGCATATCTCTGCCTTTTCACCCTGTTTCCCTTCTGAGAAAAGACCATTCCTGATTCTTCAGGAACTTATTTGAACTGTAAAAGGGTCAACCTGGCAACCTGATGAAGCTTCCAGATCTTGCTATTACTCAAGCGTAACGCGAGGCCACACTAAGTACTTGCCACTGTAGTCTTGGGAGTCTTTCTTCTGATTTTTTTTTTGTTTAATACTGCACAGGAATAAATCATTTATATTTTATGATTGTATTCTAATTATGATACATTATAATACATAATCGTTATACTACATCTAATCTACTGGTGGCCTAAGACTTTTGCCCAGTACTGTAGTTTATAAGAATCAGAATCCCTTGGAGTATTAATAATGTCCCATCCGGCCAAACAATTTCTTTTCACTCTGAGTAAGATTAACCGTTCACGTCTCCCTAGGGTATTCTGCTTTCTCGGGGGTAAACGTCACAGAAATAAGTGATTGTTCTGATGCCAATCGCTGACCCAACACGGGTAACATACAGTATGATACTATTCCCCAGGGTATAAAATGATATTCCGAGGAGTAATTGTACGGTCAACTCCAGAATGGCTGGCATTTTTCAAGAAAAACCCTTACACACATCACATGAATTACATTCCACTTTCATTTTCCACTTAAACGGTTGGAGCAACTATTTATATGTCCTAACAAAAGCATTCCCACGAGAATTTCTGTATACAGGTAACAGTGTTTTGCAAATGACCATCCTTGAATAGCAGAAGCCAAAGCTCACAGTTTTAGAATTACGGTGTACTTCAGATCTCCAGGGTTGTCGAGTTTCAAAATCATATACTACCATCACCACCAACATAACAACAAGCTGTTTGGGAGGGATGGATAAAAATAGCTTAGAGCAACCCACAAAATGCAGTGCCTGAACTCCATTACTGGAACTACAATTAGAAGTTTGGGCATACAGCCAGTATGTTCGGTAAGAAAAGGGAAATGCACTTGATAGCTCATGAACGTTACTGTCAAATATTGTGCAGGATCAGGGATTGCTTTTGTTAAAGTATTACTGTAAAGACTGATAATCATTAGTACAAGGACATTTTTATTAAGCTTTTTGGTACAGGACTACTATAGCATCTCAGGTTTGGTCTTCACCTCAGGGTAATATCTGTGCAAGGTTCTGCATGTTCTCACAATGTCTGCATGGCTTTCCTATGGAACATGGGACACATTCCAGATGCCCAGTCTAAACTGAGGAAGTGAACAAGCATGTGTTGTCCTGCGACGCTGTGTTAACATAACAGGCCTCAAATCCTCCAAGATAATAATTGCATATTAGCACAAAGTGGCCATCAAATCTGTTATATGGTGGAGAGTTTAGACAGAACTGTGTGGCGACACAGATCTGAAGACGGCTACAAAAAAAAATCTGCTGCACTGAAAGTTCCAAAGAGCACAGCCTCCATAATTCTTAAATAAAAGAATTTGAAACAACCAGGCCTCATCCTGGCAACCCCAACCAAACTAAGTAATAGGGGGACAAGGGTTTTGGTAAGAGAGGTGACCAATGAGGCTAATGATCACTCTGGATGAGCTCCAAAGATCCTGTGTGCAGATGGGAGAAATTTCTAGAAGGTCAACCATCATCGCAGCTCTATGGCAGAGAGGCCAAACAGCAGCTTCTCTTCACTAAAGGCCTGCCAGAAGTTTGCAAAAATCACCTAAAGGACTTTCAGACTGTGAGAAACAGATTCTCTGATCTGATGAAACCGTAATTGAAACTTTGGCATCATCTCTGATGGAAACCAGGCACTGTTTGTCACCTGCCCAATACCAGCCCTACAGTGAGGCATTGTGATGGCAGCATCGTGATGTGGGGCTGTTTTTCAGCAGCTGGGACAGGTTATGGTTGAGAAAAAGCTGAATGGAGTAAAGTACAGGAGTATTCTTATTGAAAACCTTAAGACCAGATTCTGGGCTGAAGGTTCACCACCCAACAAAATAGGGACCCCAATCATACAGCCAAGACAACAGGAGTGGTTTAAGGACAAATGTGAATGTCTATGAACGGCCCAGCCAGACAGTTTCACCCCTAGAAGATTTTTCATAGTGGTGTCCAAAATTTGGTCCACTGAAAATGTTGGGGTGGCACACCAAAACGAGAACTCAATTTCAGGATGTCTATTATTGCAGTATACAGATTAGTTCATAATTAATTATCTGATGTGCGTAGACTCATATTATTATAATATAACATAACATTGTTTAATGTATTTGTATATACAGCGTTCCCTCACCACTTCGCGGTTCACCTTTCACAGGTTTTAAAAAAATAGTAATGGCAAACATATATAGCGGGTTTTCACTGTTTCGCGGGTTTCTGCAGAACTTTTACATAAAAAAAAAAAAATCACAAAATTTATAAAAAAAATATATATTTAAAATATTAATTCCAACAATCAAAGAATGTTATAAATCATAAAACATTACGATGTACAGTCAATAGAGTATTTACTCAGCGGACGAATACTCACCAAAAACGAGAAGTAAGACTAGAGCACTAGAGCACGAGTTTTTATCTGCGGTGTTGTGAAAGTTTCATTATAGACTGAATTCATTCAAGCCCTACGATGCCACCCAAACGTTCTGCAAGTTCTACGGCTAAAATAGTATAGAAATACTTCAATAAATATGGCATTCCTGCTTCGCGGATTTTCGTTTATCGTGGGTGGTCCTGGAACGTAACCCCCGCCATAAACGAGGGAACGCTGTATATACATATATTAGGTGATTAATCATACTTAAAAAAATTCCCGTTTCTTAAAAAGACAAATATACAGGTTTAATTTCAGTGAGTGCATTAATCATTAGAAACCAAAAGGGCAGTGATTTTATAAGGGGCTTCATGGACCCCCCCTTGACGGCACCGCAGCAGCCAGATCACTGACCTGACCTGGCCCAATCCAACATCCCCAGAAAGACTGGACATGGCTGACAGCCCCCATTGAACCTGACAGGGCTTGAGAAGATCTGTAGTGAAGAATATGCCCCAAATCCAGGAGGGCAAACCTAGACTAGAGGCTGTACTCGCTAAAGGTCCGAATACTTGTGCCAATTCAATCTTTGAATTCTTCCCTTTTCAATTAAATATGCTTCTATTTTCATGCTGAATTCTATTTTCACTTTGTTACTATTGTTATTGCAATTGAGGTGATGAACATCACAAATGTGAAAAAAAAAGTGAAAGTGTCTGAAGACTTTCTGAAGGGTTATCTTCTAAGCCCTTTAAATGTCAAATTGAACCCGTTGACTTATGTACAGATCCATTTTTTTAAGTGTTATTCAGTCTTACTAGTGTTATTCTGATCGGTCCCATGTATTTGGTTCGAGAGCTCTTAAAATACCCTGCACTTATACAACACAAAACAACAAAACAGCTTGGGAAACACACACCCCCACACACTGAACAGATTCTGCATTTCTGGCTCGATTTCTTTCGGCTAAAACTGCCGTACTCTTTTAACCCTCATAGAGTTCATCCGTGGGGAATAATTTTTATGCAGAACACCATCGCGCTTCACACGGTGCAGAAGGAGTCCTCCTCGACTCAACATCATGCCAGTAAAGAGCTTTTAGTAGTGCTTGTGGAGTCGAGCTGTCCATGAGCACCTACTCACGTGGGCCGTGTTGTATAACAGTTAATCGCATAACCCTTACTTTCCATGTGATACAAAATATCAGACTTGTGGACGCGTGTGATCCTCGGGATCCTCTGCCGGATCCGAACAGGTGGGCGCACCCGTTTTGGGGAGAATACGAGGGATGCCGCTGATGCCCACACACCTCCGGGCAACGTTCTCCCTTCACTTTTTGTGTGGGAGAGAGAAAGAGCATCCCTCTCTCAGCCAGAGTTACTCATTCATGCCGCCCTCGTTCATCTCCTCCGTGTTCTTTATGAGGCTAATAGACGAATACACACTCACTAATCACTTCATAAGGTACGCCTCCTTGTTTCTATACTCACTGGACATTTGATCAGTTACACTTAGGCCAGACGTTTTTTTTATAGCTTGTTCCTCGGATGTCCCTACTTAAGAATCTACTGAGGAGGGAGGAAAAAAATACATCTCTATTTTTGAGCACTTTTCAATTTCTACAAGTTTTTTTTTTTTGTTTTATTTTCAAATTGATTTAACCTACAATTCAATTAAAGTCAATCTGGACACCGAAAATATTAAAAATATGAAACTTAAACTGACAGAATAGACTAGAACTCGAATAAACATCCAGTGTGATCCAGCCTAAATGTCCATCAGCCATTTAATGTTATTCACAACTCGCATTGGCGTGTTTACGTTTAAGTCCATGGGATTGACAGTTCCGCACAGAGACGTCGATCTCTGTATTTTCACTATCCGGCTTTCTTTCTACTCGTCCGGTGAGTCTATTGACGTGACAAAGTCACTTACACATGTCCAGACATTGTCAGGCTGTAATATTCCAGCCCAACGCTTGGGGCCGTCCCTAAAGACGACCGCAATCCATGGCAAGCCGTCTACGCCGTCGGCCATGTTGTCTGTGTTGCGCCGACAGAGCGGGAAAAACTATTTTTCACATAAGAAAACGGTTGGCTCTTGGGCGGAAGAAGCTAAAAAATTAAATTATATATTTTTTCGAATTTCAACCATTGGGTGCTGCGGCGGCTCCGAGAAATACCAAATACCAAATCGGCGGATCCGCGAAGCAAGCAATCAAAACAGTCTGGCCTTACCATATAGATGACTCTAGTCCATCTGTTTCTATTCACACTGTGTTCGTCCGTTCACTCTGTTGATACTGCAGTGACAGTGTTGTGATGGTATGACTGGAGCAGACGCAGCAGTGCTGCTGGAACACATTATGGAATTACTGTTGGATTGGAAATAGTTGACCAACCAAAAACCAGGTTCCTGTAGGCAGCGACCTGTGAGCACTGATGAAGGATTAGAGGATGACTAACACAAACTGTGCCGAACAGATGAGCTCCTGTCGCTAACTTTACATCTACAAAGCGGAACAATAAGGTAGATGTGTCTAATAGAGTGCTCAGTGAGAGAACAACCATTCATACCAGTAAAGCGCACACAAACACACCAGGACATCCAGCAGTCGGTAGTCACCTGACCTGTGCCAGATCAAAGTACGATGCTCACAAAAGTGAAGGGATATTTTAAAATGAAAATGAAGAGGAGGAACTGCTGGACAATCCGATCCTGTCCATGCCGTTTTCGCTGTGCACTCTTGGGTGACCATACACCCTACTGAACAGTCAATGTGGGGGCACCCGTTCACCCCATGAACATATCAGTTCTTACTCAGTCACAGGAATTGAGTTTAAATCTCATTTGCGTAACTGAGCGACTCCCTTTGCCTTTTCATTTGCTTTCTGATGATCGTGTTTAATGAAATCAAATCAAATGTTGATTTTTTGAATCGGCTCATATTTCAGGTTAAAACATCCCTTCAGTTTGTGAGCAGTGCACATAGAGAAACAGATGGACTACAGCCTGTAATTGTAGAACTACAAAGTGCATCTATATGGTACGTAATGCTTTAGACTTTAACATGCAGGGCATTTTGAGCGCCTAACCTGCCATCTTCATGAACACCAAGTGTTACAGATGGTCATCTAAAAATGACCGTTAATAAGCAGGTGTAGCAACTGTTCAGAATGGCTTTGTTGCCTCTGCCTACACCCTCCACTTTCCTGCTAATACTGACTAACTGAATCTTTTACTCTCGCCAATTTTTAAACGAATGATTGCGATTTCAATTTCCGTTTTTCTTTCCGTCCAAACAATACAAATAACAGCATAGCTCTGGCTCTCCCTAGCTTTACATTTAACCTCTTTGCCCTTGTTCGTTTTGACAAATTCCACATATTCAGTGGTGTGATGCTTTTTTCAAAGTCTTAATTCATTCAACTAGCAGTTCCGAACGTTTTCGGAGTCGTTTCTCCAAGGCTTATTTTTCCTATGCACATATTGTAAAAATCTAAAGCGCTGCCAGAGCGCAAGACATGGCTACGTCTGAATCAAATCCCTACTCCATCATTACTCTACCCACTCCCTTACTATTTAGAGAAGGTTCATTTAGTCGACCAAGTAGCACTCAAAACACAACATAAATCCAACACGTCCTCGTTGGGAACATGTGTCAGTAACGGTCTCATGAACAAACGAGCAAGCGGCTGAGACGTGTTTAAAGCTCCGTGCACGCATGAACCGAATTCTGAATGGATGTTAGTAAAATCCCTGTGATGTTTATGTGAGACCATGCGATGTGCGATACATGAGATATATGAGACTGATCGACCGATCACGCTATACAAAAAATGCTGAGTTTGCCCTAATCCTCAGTCTTTATTCCTAATCCCATGCCTTGAACATATTAAGCGAGGTCTGCTACGTCTTGTCCTCTTTCTTCCAGCAGAGGGAACAGAGGTGTCCCGCTCGATCGACACCGCAACAGAAGGGCTGAGACAGTGTGTCTGAGAGAGAGGGAGAATGATGGGAGGGAGGTATGGAGAGAAAAAGAACGACAGATGGTGTTCACAGCTCTATTTCTGAGGCTGGACCTCTACCATGAGCCTGGTCCCCGTCCCATTCCCTCCTCCTTCTCTTACTCTCGCTCGCTCCTTCCTTGCATCCAGCCCTTCCTGTTCCTAAATAAACCGTTAACTGCTTCCACTCGTGTCCTTTCCTTGTTGCTTTTCGCATCTCTTTGCTCCAAATCCTTTAAACTGTACGACACTAACTCCTTCTGCCGCTGCTCTTTCCAGCTCTCCTACTGCTCCCACTCTAGAAGATCCATCCCGTCCCCTCGTCCGTCTCGTAAGGCGTTAGCGGCTTGCTCGTCTTGCGCGACAAAGTTTGTCATGTGATTAAATTACATAACCCGAAGCACATGCCAATGAGAATATCGTTGGCAAGTTTTTGATTTTCATCTTAATGAGATTAGGAGAACCATGGCACAGAGCTAGCGTGCCATCTTGTCCCATTTGCTGGTTAATGGGTTTATTGCGGGATTAGCTAGCTGGTAGTGCAAGACAACATTTGCGCACTGAGTTTCCAAATTCCACAGCAGACACTATTCAACGAAATATCTTTCTCACGTTCAGACTCATTTGATATGCCCCATACATTAACTGAAATTAGGAGGCCACCCTGTCCAGAGTGACTTAAAGTTGAGATGAATAGGTAAGAACCTCATTCGAGAGGCTTGGTGGAGCTGGGATGGAGCTTGTGTCCTCCCGAGTCGTTCATAGATTTAACTACTGAAAGCCAGTGTCGCTACTGAATCCCAGACCAACCACCGGCCTTAAAGACATAGACTGACCTCATACACACTCATTGACTAAAAAGCCCAATCATAATAATGATAATAATAATAATAATAATAACCCAGATAGAAATTTTGGATTTCTGAAAAACTGCATGCAGTTACATAGCAGGCAGATATGTAAATGATTATGGGTGTGGTCTGATTAGACACTGGGTCTCAGGTTAATTTTGGGTAGTGTACCTCTTGGTGATAGATTGCCTGTGATTGCTAGGCATGCCTCTGTGACACATTTGCCTACAGATCACTGATTGCAGAAGCTGGCCACAAGATGCGCTGTGCATATTACTGAACAGTTAGTGCCCCTCATATCACTAATAGGGGCGCATACTGCCGTATGCTATGGACCCAGCAGCCTCTGGCTCCGCAGCAAGATTTGAAGCACTCACCACAAGAACTCCAAACTCGAACCCGACTGCCGTCTGATCCCAATCAGAACCTGGATGCGTCGCCAAAGACGATGTGATTCCGACGGTAACAGTCCAGGTTTCACAGACATGCAATGCAAACAGTGATGGTCGCTGGCTGTACGTGGCAAAATACATTATGGGTGCCATAAGCACCCGGTCAAGTCAGGGGTGTGAAGCTCAAATGATCCTCTCTATAATGTTCTATAGGCAGGGATGGCCATGATTCGAGCACTCATTTATCAATTTGTTGATTTATTGTTTGTTTTGTTATTTTTTGTTTGTTTTGTTGATTTATTTGTTTGATTGGCCTTAGGTATTCGCCTGCTAAAATATATTTCTTTTTCTTCTTTCTTTTTTAGACGTCAGCGTCGCAGGGCTACTGTGGTCAGATCACATCGAATCCGAACATGGCGGTGGGTAAATTTCCTACATTAACTGGTTGCATTCTAATAAAGATATTGACAAATAATTTAGGTATGCACTAAAAATGTAAATTATTGCATGAAAACGAACAAAATGAAACATTTGCCCGAAGGCAATAGCAGGTTTCGCTGTTTAATTAAGCAGAAATGTATTACATTTTTATATACATTTAAAAAAAGCTTCTCTTTTCATTTTTTTCCCCAATTTGGGCAGGAATAAACATGGGACAATAAAAATCAAATGCTCCTTATTGTCAAGGCAGGGTGAGGAAAGGTACATCACATATTTGCACTGTAGAAACCGTGGTGAATTTACAAAGAGCGCCTTTGCTCCACACTGGTTGCGATTTGATTGTGCCAATAAAACGTCTTGCGACATCATGGTTGGTCCTTCCACTTATTCGGTTGAACACTGAAAGTGCCTTTGTCGCCCTGTTTAACCGAATAATTTCGGTTTCCAAATATTTGGTACATCCCTAAAATGCTCACAAAAAATTAGGGGATATTTTATTAGAGAATTGAATTCTCCCATAATTCTGTGAGCAATATATATGATCATATACATATACAGTATCTTTGGCATCTTTTCTCTATTGATGCCTCGCCTAATTAAGTCATCAAATGGAGGCTATGCGAGACTGATAATTTGGTTGGAGGAAGTCAATTAGTTCAGGTAACACAAACGGTGCAGTTCAGGAGGGAACTGGCTCCTGCAAGACCACTTAGTGGCTCTGTGGCCCACATGCTACCGTTCCAGACTATTTTATTATACTCAGGTTACTGTCTGGAAATTAGTACCCAATACACACATGGGCAGTACTCTGTTTAATTTAAGTGGCAAAGAATTAACAAAGTAGCAAGGTATACGAGGGTCCAAAAGGGATGGACGAGGGACTGCCAGTACCAGAATTCAATAAATGCTAATTATTCCCTCGGGAAGTCTACACACAGGCCTTGATCTCTCTTTCTCTCTGGGCGTATATAGCAAACGACTTCTCAAAATCTCTCCTAAAGTGAATTATTTTAGCTCTGGTCGCCATTCGTTCGTGAATTCACTTTGCGTCTCATGAGGAAAGACGTGCGACTGAGGGAAACCCCTGGTCTGAGGTCCATAGGTAACTCTGGAGTGTGCTGGAGAAGGGGGCTGACATCCTGACTGACTCATTTACAGGGAATTCAGGGAATCCTGAAACGCTAAAAACTACCACCCACCTTGCAAGGCAAGAAGTACTGAGAAACAAACACCCATGCTTAATCCATACATAGCATTCTCCTACACAGATATATAAATGTATATTGCTTTTGCATCCCCTAGGTATCTTGGGAAACCCTGCTGTGTACGTCTAAGGCTTTCTTTGTGACTCTGTGTGTGTGTGTGTGTGTGTGTGTGTGTGTGTGCGCGCGTGTGTAAACGTCTGAGTCATACCTGCACAGCTGATGACAGAGATTCAGTGAAGCTGAGAGTGCAGAGGAGTGGTACTTACAAGCTTGGGCTGACTAACAGGCGACATGAGATGCAGATGGCTTGCCATGACTTAACCGCAGTATGAGGCATTGACAAATGTCAGGTTTTGTTTGAATGGCTCCGTTAACAGACTACCAACGATAAACCATCCATCCTTGAGACTGAAAATGACAGCTATTTTGTAATTCCTTATGTTTATGTTGCAGTGACCTACGCATTATAGGGTATACAGTAAACATTCACTCTACAGGCTGAGTCAAAAGCAAGAGTGTATTCATTTTAGGTCATTATAGATCTATTAAAAACTTTCTTTTGGTCATTATAACGTCGCGAAAACAACAGATCCAGTGGTGGCCTAAGACCCAAGTACAAAACTATACAGAAAACTATACGCAACACATTACAATACACTGAGCTCACGATAGTTTTGTTGGAACGTGTCACCATCAGAAATGGAGCAGTGGGAGTTATTTCAAGTGAGAAATTCAGCGTATATCTGTACTACTTCACATAGTGGCCTTGTGCTGTTCATTGATGGATCGGAATACAGGCGTGCACAGTTTAATGACCACATTTCGTTCTGTGGAACAGGTCGGTGACTGGACATTACCGTACTCCCATATTCATAAACCCGTAAATGCGTCAGAGATAGTGCTGGAAATCCAAGTGGAACACTACCGTCTCCACAGCATCCCTAAATGCCACTGTCTTCTTCATTTATAAAAATGAACAATGTTTATAGATGATACATTCAATGTACGAATACGATCCTGTCTAGGGTCGTAGCACTTAAGAGGATGGGATGATTAACCTGATACTTTTGGTTAATAGAAGCCAAAACTGCGACGCTAGAAAGTAATACGAACAGCACTGAAGATCAGCTAGACGAAACAGAGTCTCAACGAGTGAATGTGGAACAGTTTATATAGTTAGTGGCTAGATAAAACATACAGGTAGTGGAGGGGCCAAACAAAGGAGTACTACTTACAAAAAAACAACTAATCCACACAAACACGAAAAGTTTGCACAAAAATGTCTCTAAATACATCGACCGAGTTTGGACCAAAGCATAGTCCAAACATGAGCTAATGAGCAAGTGAGCACCCGCCCCAAACCCCCTCCCACACACACACACACACACACACACACACACACACACACACACACACACACACACACACACACACACACAC
>JAUZST010058998.1:0-23506 GCA_034779995.1 Parotocinclus haroldoi
TATATAAATTAGGGTATATTTCAAAATTAACGTTGAATTAAAATGATGCCCTAACTATCCACTATATTTTGTGAGCAATATTTATATATTATGCATTATATATTATTTATTATTTATAATTATTTAACTAATAAAATGTGTGTGTGTGTGTATCCTAGTTGAAGTGTTATCAATTAAAGAAGTTTATTAATACAACATTCACATTTCCTCACAAAAAGTGAATGCCCAGTAAATGTTATTTCTTGGAGGTTATTGCAGTTCTGGACTTGCAGTAATTACATTAATTAGCTTGACTGGGTCACTCAGACTGTTTCAGATAATTATCTAAATTAAAGTATATCTCAAAAATGAAAGTTAAATTAAATTGAATATTTTAAAACGAAATAAACCCTGATGAAATATCAACTACATTTGCACATTGACTGTATGCACATTTTCTGATTGTAATCTAATAAAGAGACAAATAATTATATGCGGCCATTACAGTATTGCCAAAACAACTTTAAAAAAAAGTCCTTTAAACGTTTACTGTACATTTCAATTATTAAATGGAATAAAGTACAATGGGTTTTATTCATAAAACATTTTTTTAAAGAACACCATGGAATCAGGACTGTTAAAGTACTAAAACTAAAAGTTAACAAAACAAAATCAAAATTAGAATGTTTCATTTAAAACTCTTAAATTCGCTAATTACACAAAGTATATGTAGCTATAAAGTCTGCAACGTGGGGCCTTTTTTAAAAGCATATTAACGTACGTAAGGATTATCAACCAGACTCCATTCAGATGTATTTTAGGATGCGTGATTGTTGCAGTTTCCACACAAACAAGTCGACTGTGACCACTGTGAGCGAAGCTTTCCATGAAACTGGCGACCCGTAACAATAAACAAATGCAGTATTTCGGGAGTCGTCAGAGTGCCGTGGGATAAGATTCATATGTGCATGTTGCTGGAGCATCTACATGGATGTAATGTTTTCCATTTCTGCGCAAAAGGCAGCAGACCTTATTTAACTTTCCCTCGTTGGATTTACAGGAGTATGACCGTGCATTCATCAGTGGATGCTCAAGAGCCAAGTGAACACATGTTTCTTCTCTTCAGAACCAGCGGGATCCACGCACAGGGGCAGCTGTTAACAAGCTTCTAGGTGGACCGAGTTGGCAAAACAGTGCAGACAAACTAGGAGACACTGGCTATGCTTACATGCATGTTTTCATTAAGTCATATTATTTCATTCCAGCTGCAGATTCTGAACGAACTGCATGCAAAACGTAGCACGCAGAGTCCAGTCAGGAAATCCAAGAAGAACATTGGAAAAGTTCTAGCACTATGGTAACAAACTGATAACCCAAGTTCGTCGGATCAGTATGGTGCTTGCATTTTGTTTTTTGATGATATCTTTACATGTGTTTATTAAACGTTTAAGCGACCTGCATCCTTGTGATTCATAGCAACCCATTTTCACACATATTGCTCATAAAATGTGGTCTGATAATCTGAAAGACATAATAATAGACAAAAACATTCTGCCTAAATTAATAACACACAATATTACTTGTCATGCCTATTATTCACAATCCAGGCTGGAACCCCCCAAAACCCCCCGCCGATGTAAAAAGCTGCTCAAAAAGCAGGTATTCAAGTTCCCAAAATGAGACTAAACGTGAGCTCCGGCCAGATCTGAACACAGTTCCGAGGAGTCCAAAATCCAAAATTCAATCTACATAACACTGAAAGGGATTCAAAAGCATCTTTGAAGACTTAAGGGTTTATTTAGCTACAAAACAACAAATTGGCTGCAAATGTTTGAACTGCTAATCAAAATGCTCCTACAGGGTTTAGACTTGATAGACTTGGACTTGATTTCTGGTGTTTTTCTGGTTCATCTCAAGACACGGAGGTCAAATGACGGGTGCTTGACACTTCTAGGTATATGTAGGTGAAGCCTGCATGGCGCTTGTAATGTTAAGGACAGAATAAACTTTTGGAGTTATATGCAAATATATATAGTTGTCAAAGTCAGCCACAATGCAGTCAAGTTCATAATAAGGTCAAAACTACATGACTTAGAAACGCATAACGATATAACCTACCAAAAGTACATTAGACCACTAAAGCTGCACACGACCAAGAGGGAATGAGCCCACTTGAAGAAACACTCATTTCCAGAGAAGTCAATGCAATTTCACCTGTTAAACATTTTAAATGTTTAACTAAGTAAATCCAGAGCGGCACTACAGTCAGATGACTGGCGCTCGGCACTTCTAGGTATATGCAAATAAAGCCGGCAAACATAACATAACAGGCCACTAAGGCAATGCCATTCATGAGTCTAGCAAAGGCATTAGTTACCTTAGCATAAACAAAATGAATGAATTTGCACATTCTTTATTGTTCATGTGTGCTTCATTTCTTATTCCCGATGGGATAAAACCCATTTTACTGTTAAATCACCTTATCTAATTAGCTATTTTTGCCCCTATGGCTGATTTCATTCAGAGGGGTAGAGTTGTGCCCCTTTAAGTTACGCCCTATTCTGCCCCGGTATGACAAATGTTCTAGAAAATGCAGCTGCTTCGGTGTAAATCTGATCAGTAGCTGCAGGAGCCAATGTTGCCGCTTAATAAGATTAAACACAAGGGTTTACAAAGTGTTCAATTCCCCTTTCCAGCCCAGCATACAAGTCGTTCCTGAGGTCAGAACGAAAAGGTACATCGTAGACGTACCTAATCAACTAGTCACCAAGTGTATATGTCTGCACATGACGTCCCTAAGCCCTGAGCATCTGCCCTTCTGAACACCATGTACAGCAGAGCAGCATGAGGCCAGTCAAAGTTTTTCAGCTTTATCTAAAATGCTGTGTATTTTATTTCCTCGGCGACCGGCTGCTAACGTTATTGCATTGTGTACACCTGATAAGGATATTGCGTTCAAGAAATGATGGGTCTGCTCAGCTCATTTGGTCATGATAGTCAGCACTGAAGGGTTCCGGCGTACAGTGTTTATTGTTGTGTGCACAGCCATTACGGAGGAACAACTCAAACGGTCGATGCTTGAAAAAAATGAATGAAAGAAAGGAGGAAAGGAAATGAATTGGATTACGGGTCATGACGCACAACATTGTATTGAACGTACACACGCACAAAGCTTTTCCATCAGAGCGTTATCTTTTTCAGATACCGACGAAGCACCCGTAGCGTCAGCGCAGCCCCTCGTACATCATCTCCTCCAAGGCTTTTATTTTTACCACGTCTTCGTGAGACGTCCGTTGGGGGGATTTCGAAGTAGCAGGTCTGACAAGCTCGAACAGAGGAAGGGAACCAATGCAGAACAAGTTTTGTTGGATTGTTCCTTCAGAAGCGTGGGCGCTCGTCCAGTCACCAGCACGCACATTGCAGCACATCTTCCTATCCCGGAGGCTTTTTCACTCAAGGCCCTATGCGCAGCCATCATGCTTTCATTACCGTGTTTAGGCGCTCCATTTTTTTCCATGCCCAGCCAAACCTCCATCTGTCTTCGCTCGGTGCAAGAGTGCCGAGCAGCCCGGCTGGGAGCTGCTGAACTGTGTGAATGCATAACCCTACAAGTGGTTCATATTTGGTCTGCTGATTGTACCAGAATGTAAAAAGGTGTCTTGGAATGCTGGAACAGGATGCAGACTGATGTCTGTTTACTTTCAGTCGTACCATCTGTTTGGGCCAACATGATCCGTTTAAAATTTTATATCGAACAATAGTAAAACCATTACATTCCGGTATGAATTATTATGTGCTTGGCTCAGTTGCTGGGCAGTTAGAAGTGGAGTTCTTTGTGAAAAAAAAATGATACCCGTGCATTTCAGGTTATTTTGACCTGACAGTAACAGGTCACTGTACCAATACTTCATCTTTATACTGTTGGGCTCTGGTTGCTTCACAGACAATAGACTTAGACAATAGCAGACAACAGACAATAGCTGTCTTTAGGGATCAAGAGGTCTAGCATTAGGCTGGGATCAATCATCATTTAAAATGTCACACAATTGTACACAATACGGTAAATCTGGGGCACCCCTATTTAAGCAGGAATGGATTTTTCCCAAATTATGTCTGAATTACATGTACACGATTCTAAAGAGCTACAACAGGAATATCAAATTCTGAGAAAATGCCTGTTGTGATACTAACGAACACACTTTATGAATAAATAGCACAATATTTAGGTAATGCACTATAATGTAACATAGCACAATTTAATGTAATGTTAGGCATTAGAATGCATTGTATTGCCCTGTAAAATGATTGAATGTAATAATAATAATAATAATGTACCATAATCTATCATAAAGTAATGAAACACAATGTATTGTAATATATTGAATTTGTAAAGTAATCTAATGTATATATTATTATAATGCAATGTAACGAAATGTCACTAAAGGCTAATTCCTATCATTACATCATCCAAATCAAACATATGTACTGGCCAAGTAGAAACTGCTGAAGAGTAAAATACAGACATTTAAAGCATGCTGGCTTCTGGAGGATTTAACTATTACAGGTTGGCTATCATGAGGGCTTTTTGGGTTTTTTTTGGCAACGTGACTGAGGTTTGTTTTGTCTTGATAATTCACATTTTCTTTTGGTCTTCAATCACTCAAGGGCTTATTAGGTATGTTGTGTTTTTTAGGTATTTTATTATTTTTTTTAATTATATATATATATATATATATATATATATATATAATTTTTTTTTCTTTTATTTTTTCTTTTTATTTCTTTTTTTTCTTTTTATTTTCTTTTTTTGTACTTGTGTGTTGTCTGAAGCATGAACCGTTAGCTCTTATTGGCAGAGTTGCACTAAAACAAAAATCCAGTTTTTTAACCACATTTGCTTGATAAACATTTTAAATATTTCATATCTAAGCAAAATAAAAACGCAGGCAAAATAGTCCAGACCTTTAAACTGCTGTGTTTGTGTTAACATGTATGAATGTTATGGAAACACAAGCTCCAAAAGACGAAAAATAAAAAAAGAAATTAGAGCGCCACTTAGCACTGTACTCTTGCATTGTAAATCTTCGGGGCTAAAACGTTTGGCCTGCCAAATGATGTAAAGAAAATGTTAATTTCGACTCAACTGGGTCACATTCCTAGAAATACAAACATGGATTCTTGGAAATGGAAATTGAGAATGGAAAACAATATGATTTGATGTGTTTTTTTGGTGTCTGTGAGGGAACAATTTGAACACAAGACCTATATAGATCATAGAAGTGTGTGACTCATGTCTATTTACACTGAATTAGTGAAGCTTCTCTTGCTTCTCTACGAACCAGATTCAAACGAGTGGTTCAGTACAAGTGTGGTAAAGGGTCATTTAATGGAGCCGGAACTCTTTTAAGTAGCATTTCAACAAATAACCTTACCGACCGACCACTGTGTTGCAGAAAACTTTTTAGGGCCATTTAAAGAAACGTAATTAAAAGCAGTTGCTGGTGTGAACAGATGACTCAGATGCCCACACTCCCATGCATGGACACACACACACACACACACACAAATACACTACATGCTCTTCAGAGCCCTTTAATTGAAGACACTTGTCTGTGTGAACGGATGTGTGCATGGATCCAGGACATATTCCTGAAATTCTTGCGCTGGAGATGCAACCAGATGGCTGAAAACTAAAACCAGCTGGCTAAGGCAAGTGGGACATTCTAAGACTAAAGTGTCACGACAAGAATCAGGTAGGGCTTCATGACACGCTTACTTGAGCGGTCAGGAGGTCACAGGTTTTCAGAGCACACAATTTAATTTGTGGACACTGGACAGTGAATTCATTGACTACAGTCATAATCAAGACAAAAGCTTTAAAGCTTCTTTACATATTATAATATACATATTTAGAAATGACTCGCGGCCTCCAGACACTGCTAATAGAAAGCTTTCTTTCTTTACTGCTGCCACAATAGAATGTGTCCTACTAAAAGTGCTCAGCGAATAGGCGTCAGATCTAACGAATATTCATTTATGGTTTATATAGTGTGTGACATTATTTGCATGAAAGATCATTTGGTGCATGTTAAGAAGATCACTGATAGCATTATGAACACAATTCAAAGAGCAATTAATTAACCAAATGTTCAAATATGCACACAGGCACTAGTGATCTGGCCAGCTACAGTCCCAGGCCCAGAACGTGTGGAACTGGACCGTACAGTGAGGTTTCACGAATCGGTTTTCTAGGAGGTGAGGTTTGGCTTATGTTACAAGCTGAGCCTTGCCACTGGGCCCCTGGCTTTCAGGGTTGGTAAGGGCTCTCGATATTGGGCCCCTGGCTTTCAGGATTGGTAAGGGCTCTCGATATTGGGCCCCTGGCTTTCAGGGTTGGTAAGGGCTCTCGATATTGGGCCCCTGGCTTTCAGGGTGTGAGAATGGTGAGATATTCTCAAGATTGGGTCATGGATTTGAGGGTGTGATGATGATGAGGGCTCTTGAAATTTGGACATGGCATAGAGAATGTGAGAATAGTGGGTTCTGGCTTTCAGCATTTGAACATGATAAGGGTTTTCACCATTGGGTCCTTGCCTTTATGATGTGAGCTTGGTGAGGGCCCCTGACACTGGGTCATGGCTTTCAGCGTGAGAGAATGGTGGGACCTCTCGACATTAGGTCCTGACTTTCTGGGTGTGAGCTTGGTGAGGACTCTGGACACTGGGTCCTGGCTTACAGGGTGTGAAAATTGTGTGTCCTGGCTTTTAGGATTTGAGCCTGGTGAGGGTGAGAGTGGTGAGGGCTCTCTGCATTTGGGACCTGGTTTTCAGAGTCTGAGAATGGTGAAGGCTCTCTGTGTCTCAGAGGTTCTCGTGTCCTGGGTCTGGGTCTATAGCTTGCCAGCCTAGCAATGACCACACATGCATGACAATCAGAATTGATTTGGAAAATGTTTGTTGACCCTAAAAATGCTAACTCGAACAACATTGCGTAAGTATATAATGACAAACATAATTGTGTTGACAGAACCCATACAAAGTGCTGCAAACTAGCCCAGCAAGCACAGGTACTGACCTTTTATCTGTGGTGTCTAATGCTAAAGCCTGATGCTACACTGATCTCCAGCTATCTTGTTCGAGGGACATCTCAATATGAAATATCAGTTTAAAATAGTTCAAACACTGCACACTGTAGATCTGAAGCTTAGTGTATCACGCAATACAGCAGAGTGTGGTTCAACTATTTCGCTCGTAATGCCACTTAGCATTAAATCAAATATGCTTCTAATAAGCTTGAGCTGTCGTGGTAAAAGCCCAAACGCAATGATTGGAAACACTCACTGAGAAGCATCACGAGAGCCTGCGGGGGGAAATGGACCCCAGCCGAGCCGAGGAGAATCTGAAGCTCAAGATCCAAGAAAATGAAAAACACTGACACAATACAGCCTGGGAAACCGGAATAACTGCGAAGTGTGAAGGTGGCTTTTCCCTGATCTCTATTCTTAGACCTGTCATTCATTTCTGAGTTTATTTAACTCACATGTTTGGCTTTCACATTCACAGCAATTCATTTTTGGGCAGTGTGATCATCTGGATGGCAGGCAGAAGAGTTTTCGTTCAAAACAAACTACTTGAACTTTTATCATAACAGCCACAAGTCATAGAAAAGTTGAGTCTTGTAGCAGGTGCAAACATTTTCTTCCCCGTCTGGGTGACAGAACTGTGATGACTTTAAACAGAAATCGTCAAAAGAACTTGGCTCGTTCTCGGCACGCTAGCGCAAAGAGCACAGATATTTCCTACAGGACTTGTCCACGTCCACGTTGAAGCCCACATGCGTTCAATCATTCACTGAGGTAAGGTGTGATCCAGATGAAGTGACATCCCAGTGAAGACCAATTCTGACTCAGACTGGAAAACGCTTTTAGATTTGAGTATGTTCTTTTGTTTATTTGACCCACGTACACAGCAGAACCTCCCATTAGTATACCGAGCGTCAATAATAATAATAATAATAATAATAAAGCTAATAATATGGAAACGGTTGCACTTCACTGCTATTACAGGATCCACTTGAGAAGGCTTTCCACTAGATTGTAGAACATTACTGTAGAGTTTCTTAGTAAGATCAAGCAGTTAATGTTAAATGTCTGGCTTGTAGGATGAAGTTGAGGTCCGGGCTCTGGACCGGTTCTTTCACATCAATTCAAGAAATATTGTTTTTCTGGACATGCCTTTATGTATTTTCCATCTATGGGGGAACAGCAGGAACAATACCGACCAGAAGGTCCTGGACTCAAATCCTAGAATTGCCACTGTTGGACGCTTGAGCATTACTGTAGTCCTTAGCTTTCCTTAGACTGTTGCGAAATTGTATCGGTTCCAAGTTGCTTTGAATTAGAGCTTCTACTAAATGCTGTAAATGTAAATACTCGATAAAAACCAAAAGCAAAGCATTGCCTTTAAGAATCCCAGTGTTTTATCTAACATTATGATTTCCGTTCCGTACAGGAATGTGCCATGTTCTGTGAATTTTGTGCGTTATGTGAAGAAACGAGGCTCGTATGCACTTCTCAGTAAAAGCATAGGCATCTCACAACAGGTCATTACTTTAAGCCACTTTAAAGCCACAAACATTAAGCGTTTTACTTTAGGTTTTTATGTAGAATGAAAATGCTGACGAGTAAAGTATTTACTTCTGAAGTTGAAATACAAATAAATAAATCTACTCTTCATAGCTAAAATGTTTTTCACCATATCGGAATCAAACATTTTAATCGATAGGCATGATAAATCGATAAAATGCAAGCGATATCCAGCCCTATACAGTACCAACAATTCTAACCATAATATTAAAGTTAAACAATCTGCTTTGTCGGTTGAGCACTGGAATCGGACCGGCCCATCATCGACCTGTCGTCTTTTGTGTGAAAGCATTTAGAGAAGTACGGACGAGGCTGTGAGAAACAAGCTTGTTTAACTCCGGTGTGGAAGGATATCATGCCTTAGAGCACAGATCCAGTGAGGAATGGTAAGATCTGCTCTTCATCATCGTTATCGTTAAAATTCCAGTTAAACGATGCTCAGAATTCTGTCTGCTCCCACTGATGCCACATGTGCTTAATAAAACTTTGTGTTTAATAAATATTTATGTTCCAGAGGCTGCACTATTACATGTCATTACAACTGCGATACTGCGGCAATAAAATATGTGGCTTACCTTAATAATAAGGCCATTATCATTATAAGACATACGTGAATGAACATTTTCTGAGTGGATGTTATGTGATGCACTCAAAATAAGGGGTCCAACTCAATACTGACTCACTTAATACTGACCCGAGAAATTAGTGCTCCTGCAACAAATATTACTATTGGCAGTAATGTGTCGGCATGTAGTATACTCTGGGCATATTCCAAATCCAGATTCATACATCAGACTGCCAAAAGTCCAGTGGCTGTGTACTTTACACCACTCCATAAAAAGTTTGGAAAGTAGCAGCAACATGGAAAATCTGTTTTATGAAGCAACCTATGAAATACATATTAGACTTGGAGTGTAGTGACCTAAAATCAATTGAACCCAAGCCGTGGCCATTTCGGCTGTTACAGCCTTTGCTGTAGCTGCTACTAACACGAATCTAACATGCTTTCCGGAATTACCTAACAATTTAGCAACCTTTTGAACGTTTAATAATTAGATTTGTCCTTAAGTGCCCCCACTGACTCAGGCGTCTGCCTGAAAATGTTTAGGACCTGCTCCTTGATGCCATGCTGCAGATAAATGCCCATAGAAAAGCGAGCATGAGTCATATGTGACACAGATTTGGCCCTAAGCATGACATGCAACTCTGAATTTCAGCACCAACCCCTGGAATTAGAGCTAAAAATACACCAAAGGAGACCATCTGCTCCATAAAGTTCACCGTGGTCCACAGAGTTTAATAGGAACGGTCTGGGTCGGACATAAAAAGTGGGCCGGTAATAGACTTGATGTTTCTGTCTAAAAATAGACAATTACCTTTGCTTTAAGGAAGGATTAGGGAATAACAAGGAATTATACCAATGTGGTTATTACTAGTGTTATAACTGCATATTAGTATGTGTGTAACCGTCTGAATAATCAGATAATTGCATGCAATAGGACCATATTTGTCATTTAGGATTAAATACGTGCAGTTCTGGTTATACTCTGTCAAGTAGGCAGCCGACTAACCCATACTCACCCAACGTAATCGGTTTTCCTCACTCGGAAAGTGAGTCCTGCTTATATACTTCTACACAACCAATATTGATAGAAATGATAATGTTGGCTCTAATCTGTAACAAGTAAACAGGAAAAGCACTCGTAACTGCAGCTGAGTATTTTCTAAGGACATGGATTTTCACAGGAACCAACGTTGATCTTATTTAAGCCAGTCTGAGACTGTGTGATCTCAGAAACCTTAAGCCTAAGGTTACCACGGGTGACACAGGACGATCAGATTCCCATAAAAGTCAGACAGGGTCTGGGAGATCACGCATTCTCCATGTCATTTTTGTTCAGTGAAGATTTCCCAATGATAGACCCGCAAATCAATTAAATGACCATGTGCTCCTTGCAACATCATTATAACACAATCGTAGTGTTTTTGCACAGTTTAATTACTCAAATTAAACCCACCCTACAGGTTCAGTTCCCCAGTCCCTGCTCAAATTATTTGCCTAGGTTTTTTGTTTATTTATTTTTTTTTACATTATTTAATTTAGGTTATTCATTATTTTGCAATGACAGGGTGTGTTGCATTGGGAAAAATCAAAGCTTAGGACAGAGATGTGTCTGAGTACATACCTGAACCCAAATGCCTATTCTCTGTACACGGAGGATAAAATAACTGATTCGAATTTTTTGGCTCATGAATGATTATTTGGAGCTCATACCTAATTTGGCTGATCTGGAAGAAAGTATCATACCTGATAATTACATCAAATATTTTTCTCTAAAAGTGGGGCTAGATAATTAAAGAAACCTCAATGGCTGTGCCGGAGGAGGACTTCTCTCTGCACCCCTGAGCCAGACTTTATTAAACAGACATTACCTTGTGGATGGGTGATTGATAAAATATTGTGCTTCTTCCTGTCAAACTGCTCTTGCTGACACCAATTTCGCTACTCTACTAATAAATTCCTTGAGATAGTAGTTTAATAAATCAAGTCTCGGTCCGGAAATGTCACCAGTTTCTGGTCGTGACTACAGTTTGCTCTTGATTAGTGGTTTGCCAGCCAGGCTTGAAAGTTCAGCCTTCCAGCAAATGTGTTTTTTAAAGATTCATCTAGCTTAAGCATCCATTCCCAAGTGTCTTTATGTCCACATCTTTTTCATGGGTCATAAAACAAGCATATACCTCAGTCCACAATAATAAGCCCTGAATTGGGTCTAATTTATAACAAGATATAGGGCGTCTGGCTCGGTTACAATACGGACCCTTCCAAAACTCTATTCTTGATTAATCTTAAAAGTCGGTATGAGAGATTTAGTATCTTTGGCATCCTTACTAAATTATCCCTGCTGCCAACATCGGTTGAAAAAAGGAGCTGAATACAGAGACAAACGTAAATTTTGCTGTAATTGTGTTTTGTTGGTGCAACTGGGTGGGTAACAGGGATGGGGGAAAAAACAACAACATAAAAATCTATTTGGCATGCAACACCGAAATACCCCAAATGCTGACAGGTTGAGAGTCGTTAAGTTTGGTCGTTGCTTTCATAACATTGGCTAAAACAGTAACGTAGCATTGCAGCGCCAGGGTGGATGAAAAGGCACCATAGGAGACAGGAAGTTTACCTATAATACAGATCTTTATTAACAGCCAATGTCACAGACAGACTCCTGGACACACCCCCACACACATCCTGCCAGAACGCTAGGCTGTGTTACCTTTCAGTTCTTCCCTTTTGAGCTACGCTGCTATAGTTAGTGATGCCTGAGTCTCATGCTACAAGTGGTACAAATGTTTTCTGCTCAGAGGCTCTGCGTTCTATACAACAACTAACTACATATTCTGTTTATTCTCCAGTAGTCAAAATCATAGTTCCAGTTTCAGTCCAATCAAACTTTACTGGACTAAATTATACAGGCATGCCACTCTCTGTGTTGATATTTAGGTAGCTTGTCTTTTTAAACAATTACAATAGAATCATTCATGAGAAAACTTAATTCAATTCTTACATATCATGTAACATCTAGGTTGGTTCCCTTTTTGATCCTTGGTCCTCAGGGTTGCTTCCTTATAAGGTTTAGAGAGATTTCTTTTTTTTTTTTTAATTGGTGTGTTCATAAACTATAGATCACGAGTGCAATGTGATGATCAGTCTGTTCATGAAAATGTGTACCTGATCACCAGCCTGATCAGTCTGATCACAAGCAATTAGTGTAATCTGATATTGCACTCTTCATGAGGTGCAGACTCGAGCTGGAGGACTTGAATTGACTTTCACATTTTTAATGACTGAGAAGTGATGCATTTTAGGCATTTTTGTGTTGAAACATGATTCTTGTTTAAACGCTCGCAAACCTGGGACAATTTCAGACCATGGAAAGGCAGCAGGGAAAACCACACAAAAAGCTCATAATACGGAAGTGACTATTCCAATTTTGTATTCAAAGATTAGGTCAAAAAATGAGTACAAAGAGAAGAGCGACATGCAAAACCAGCATGCACGAACACCACGCCAACCAACAAACCCACAAAGAAAGGTATCTTTTAAGTGAACTTTTTATATGTTTAGTTTAGTATATTGCCTCTAGGTCTCAATATTGTTCAAATGTTGATCCATATTTGTCCATATTTGACATTTGTCTAAGAAGCAAAGGTTTTCATTGCATGTCCTATTTTTTGAGTTCGACAGATGAGTTAGAAGTGTAAGAAGAAATGCAATCATGTTCGTTAATGTTGAAAAGAAAGTTCAGCTGTTTTTGCTGACTGTCTTTTGTCTGGATTAACTGTGGACATCTAGGTAGAGGATTTCTTATGACTTGACTTCAGACTTGCTTAACTCATAAAAGGGGTGAGTTACTTGAGTTACTTGCACAGTAACTTGTGACTTCTGGCAACCTCTAGAACAAACGCTGGGTGAACAGCAGTAACGGTTTTGTTCATGGTCTCTCCATGGTCAGAATGTGCTGATGTTAAGTCATGTTCTGATGTTCAGGAACTGTTCACAAAATGCTAGTGTTAGTGAACTGGAAGAGAAAAAAAAAAAACTCAGATGGATCATACTGTATAACAAGTGATGTCCTGCCCGTAGCGGATAGGTTACACATCCTGACAGCCCCTCTAGTGGACATTGGTGTAATTACAGTATATATCGTCAACGTAGTATGAGGAGATGACAGATGCTTACAGGTCATGAGAGAATATCTTCGTCACTTTTAGAAAGGGACAGACCCCTTGCCCTGGCCATAATATGTGACATAATGAGAAAGGAACAGTATGCAAATTGAAAAGTAATCTGAGAATCAGTTAATATGTTCTCATGCAAAGCCATGCAAAACCACCACTCACTTTCAATAGACATCATGCCCTGCCTATGAACCCAGCTCCCACACACACACACACACTGGCACATACACACAAGCAGAGTGATTCTACATCCTCTCTCCCACCCACAATGCTTCTATCAATACACACACACACACACAGTGCTTATAGGCAGTAAAACTGATAGCAAACTTGAGTAAAACAAAATGTTTGCTCCACTTAAAAAAAAAAAAACCTGGACAAATGTACTATGGGATTTCATAGTGAAATTGTCAATTGCTGTGAACCTTCACAGTTTGACCATAAAGTTCACAGTTTTCCACTACTATGGATATTTGATGGTAATTTGGCCACATCATGGGAAATCCAGAGTCACATTTAATTCAAGTTCCAGTATTACAAGTCTTCATTTTGGACAATAAATGTTGAAATAGTTCCGTTATATTTGTTTTGTGCTTACAAAACTCTAGTTTGCAGAAGTCCTGCATCAAATCATAACTGTGATCCATTAAAAGTCGCTTATGTGGAAACAGCTGTACAACTTAATAAAGTTTGTCAAAGCTATTAGCAGAAATGTTATGACGTTCCAGTCAGATGTAGCAAACTACACAACCTTATGATCTGACAGCTGCACTCCCCTTTTCAACATGTTGCAATATGTACATACAAATCTTTTAGCTCTTATCCAAAGTGCCGCACAGTGCAGCCGATCATGGTTGGTTAAGGGCCTTGCTCAGAAACTAACAACAGCTGCTTTGAACTTACAACCTTCTAATTTTAGGACAATGAAATGATGAAGCTTACTTACTTCAGGAGGTCAACATGTTCTACTAGACTTGGATCAACCAAACAAGATGCTGGACCTGTACAATGCTGTCTCTTAAGCATTCTGTATATTTCACTTAGGCATTGTGCTTGTTCTATATTCACGTTTTAGTGGTCACTGCACTTTGTTTCTCTACTTTGTCCGTCCCCCTTACTCTGTTCTCTAATTGTCAGGTCAGAACAGATCCTATTGGTGTGGCAAGAACCCTGACATGGAGGTGATGTCATAGTGTGTCATAGCACTGATACAAGTAGTTTCTATACACCGGTGCTGCTTGAGTTGTAAATCATCTCGGTGTCACTGCTGCACTGAAACTAGTCCACCAGCCAAAAATGGATTAGAAGGAGGATTAGGATGATTAGAGGGTGCCTAACACACACATGAGCTGCTGTCACATCTACAAGGGGAACAATATGGTAGATGTGTCTAATAGAGAAAATATAGAGTGAACGCGCTGTTACAGTGCACACTCCAGCAGCACTGCTGCGTCTGATCCACTCATACCAGCAGAACACAGACAAACACACCAGCACCACATCAGTGTCCCTGCAGTTTTGAGAATGATCCAGCACTCAATAATACCTGATCTGTGGGGGCCTGACCACTATTGAACAGAGGAATGGGGACGAACGACAACAGTCTGTAATTGTAGAAATACAAAGTCCAATAAAACATAGAAAGATTGAAAGAGTAGAAAAATATAGATTGCCTAAGACTTTTGTATAGTACACTACACTACACACTATTAAGAGAATAGGAACAAGATCAACAGGGACTCCACAGTGGTCATCTAATCCAGTCGGGCTGGAGAAAAGCTGCCATTTCTCATTTTTCAGTTCCTTTTTTTGGGCCAATCACAAGGACGACACTACCTCATAGGGACTCTTATAACGTGCCAACAAGTCTTCATTTTGAAGCTTTTATGATTCAATGATCTGCACCAGGGGCATCCAAAATGTTTTCAAGTAGGCCAGATTGGACCAAAATCTCACTAAGGTCCAGTCTCACTTTCCAAAACCATTATTCATAAACGATTCAAAACTCTGTATTTAAAAAATACCAACGTCAGAACAAGTAACACTTATAAAATGATTGTATTTAATTTGAGCTCAGTCACTGCAGCAGGATAGCAGAGAAAAATATCTCTTTAGTACATTTATCCATAATACTGCATCTAAAACATGTCAAGTATCTTCCACCAGCATTTATCATATAGATTGTATTTTGTTAACCAACTGCTATGAATTCCAGACCGACGGAATTCAATAACAAAGCACGTTTTACAGTTCTTAAGTAACATGACCAAATAAATACAAAAAAATATTGGAATATTGTGTTATAGTTCAAACCAGATGCTACGACTTAGCAGTGGAGACAGACAACTAGAAAGTAAAATGAGGAATGGCGTTACGGCCTCTACTGAATTATACCCGTTAGGTCTGGTTTGACAGCAGTGTAGTTATGACATGCAAGATTTCACCTAAGTGGTGATCAGTCAGTCTGGACCTCAAGCAGCTCTTGCTTAAGTCATTCACGTACTGTGAAAGGAAACCGTCACCGCCAAGTGAAAGGAAAAACTGCAACTTCCTGTCAAGCCGCTAGTAATGTATTCTGAAGAGTGATGCCGAGGGCCAATGCTTATTGGGCCCTAGGGCTGGACCTTGGGCACCCCTGATGTACACAGAGCAACGTATATGGTTTATTGTCTAAAAATACTTGCATGGCATTCAAGTCATTTGTGTTTCACAACCAGTTCAGGGTTGCAGTGAGACCAGTTTGTTTCCCATAAACATTCCATTAGTTGTTGGATAGGAATACGTCCTGGAGAGGTGGCTGGTCCCTCAAAGGGCATCAATACGTGGCATCATACTTGCCACTGACTGGCATGTTTTAGAAGGGGGTAGAGATGAAAGAGCCTAGGGAAAACCCGCATGGACATAGGATCCTCTGTTAGTGGCACCAGAAATACCTGGGTTACAGATCAGCCTTGACAAGCCTGAGCACTCTAAGAGTTAATTGAATATTGAAGCTTTTCCAAACATTTCTTAAGGGCTTGTGTGTTCGCCTCCAGCTTTAACAGTGATTGTGCCCTTGAGAAAAGCAAAACACTGTAGTTAGCCAGCACACTTCTAGGAAGGTGTTGAGAGTAATGAACTGTAGAATATTTTCTGTCTAATACGTACCTCATGAGCAGTATTAGACTATGCCAGTAGTACTAATTCACTATATAATGATGTTTGGCAGGTCAGCTAGTTGACTTGGCTAAAAAGTCAACACTGCACTAAATCATATAGCTGCCTCTTTGATTTGATCTTGGACCAGAGACTAAGCAATTAAACTGTGCTCAAGGGTACTATAACTATTATAACAATTCATTTGTTTTTTTGGTCTAAATCTTTGTATTGCCTTGTTTGATTGACCCAGATTATCCAAAACTGTATAAAAAACAAGTAAACCACATTTGTGATGCCATCTGGTCCAAAGCAATCAGAGCAAATAGTTATTTCACATATCAAAACACACACACACACACACACACACACACACACACACACACACACACGCCTATATCAGATATCTATGCAAAGGAAGCTCTGGACAATATGTACAGTATTAAAGCAATACATTTTTACTGCTAAATGTCCATCTACATGTTTATGTTACGTGAATACGAGCTTCCTTTCCGCTGTTCTGCCATTTGTCACGACGACAAACCATCAAATTAAACGCCATGTTCCTTCCTTAATGGCTAATCTACATGCAAATGACACCATTGTGAGAACAAACTAACATAAAGCTCATTGTGCGGATGGTACGCACAATCAGTCAGATTTCCAAAAGCCTTGATGTTTTTGCGTTTTTTTTTTTGCCCAAGCTAAATCACCATATGCGCTGAAACAAATGTTCTATTCATTAAACCAAGCTAAAAAAAAAAGTGCAGAGATAGTCTGGCATCATGCTTATGATTGTGTGGCGGAGTAAGTAAATGCTTAATGCATCTCAGAAAGTTAAGGGAAGTGGCCCATAGACCATCATCATGAGCCAAACTGTAGCTTGTTGGCAGATGTTTTTATGAGTGTAAAATCCATAGAAAGAAAGTACAGCATATGTGAACATGCCAGGGTATTGATTTCGGCTGTCCTCTTTTGAAACAATGATTTTTCTGTAAATACTACATAGAGCCGATCGACATTAAGCGAATAAAACCTACTTTCTTTATTCATTCACTCCTGCAAACATCCTTCAATCAGTGCAGGTCAAAATGCCCTGACCCCCTTCCTATGTGGTCGTTTGCACTATAAGGAATCCATTACTACTGCACATAAAACTGCCAGCTATCAGTCTAAGTGCCTAAATGTTCTGGAACTGATCCAGTTTGTTCACTTAATTTCATTCGACACCGCTCACAAAAATGAGGGTTTGTTTTCAAAATGAAAAAAAACCCCAGCAAAACAAAGCATGAAGCAATTAAAAAAGAAATAGATGATTTCATTCCATTAAACAAGATCGTCAGAAAATCAAATGAAAAGTCAAAGAAAGTGAAAATGGCCTTTCCTCGCTTCCGAATGAGAGACCTGAAAGCACAACGTTGTCATAGTTGTGTGCTTGTTTTCCGAACATTGTTCTACCACCCAAACAAGGGATTACAATTATCCATATCATCAAGTACACAAATACAGTAAATGTTTCCAATTTCTATGCCGTACAAAAAAAAAAAACGTTTTATAAGAACATTTAAAAAGATGAAAAAAACAAGTGTTTTTATGTAAAAACAGGCTTGCATTTGGCAACACAACTAACTGCAGCTCCACTGGAGGGCATGAGAATCCCTGTGCCATGACCATTCAATATCTAGCCAGTGAACTATAGTAATTATATGTGAACATATGTGCTTCTACTTTTTTATAACCCAGCCACCAGTGTTCAAATTATCTTCAGCATCCGTGTAGGATCTCGTATCGCTGCGACAATGTTTGCTTAGCTTCAGGTCAGACAGGCACAGAGGGAATCTATCTAGATCATAAACAGTCCTTCTTCTTCTCAAAGCAATCTGTTGCTTGGTTTTGGTCTGATTCATGTGTTGTGCTTTCCATTGTTTATTAAGGTCCAAGTGATGGACCTCTGTTCTGATGTACAATATTTTGATACCACTTTGACTGAATTGTAAGCTTTGTAGTCTTTGGGGCAGCAAAGCAGCCCTTAATCCCGGTGCTTCCTCCACCATGCTTCAAAGGTGTCATGAGATTTTAAACTTTCTGCCAAATATACTGCTT
This sequence comes from Parotocinclus haroldoi, assembly GCA_034779995.1. Classification (NCBI taxonomy): domain Eukaryota; kingdom Metazoa; phylum Chordata; class Actinopteri; order Siluriformes; family Loricariidae; genus Parotocinclus; species Parotocinclus haroldoi. Next base: position 18,599 of record JAUZST010058998.1, read on the forward strand.
TTACAAAAATTAAGGGATATTTCACAAGGAAACATCCCATCATGAAATAGCCCCTGTTTTGTGAGCAGTGCATTTCATCTCGTCTCACCACAGAACATCCGAGAAATAATTTTGATGCAAATTTACAGAAACCCTTGTGATCAGTACTTTCCTTTATTCTTCAGTTGTCTTACCTCCTCTTGCTTTGAACTGCCACTTTGACCCCACTTTTTTATTTGTGTATTGTACATTTTCCTACTTATGTTTATCCGTGTTTCTGATCAGAAGTTGAAATTCAATGTTTTCTATACGGACGGAATTTTCTTACAACCTTATGATTCATTAAAAGGCACAAACGCTTAATCTGAAGTTGCAACAGCACTCCCACTGGCCAATGGAGGCTCTAGCTGAGATGATTGATAGATGTAGTAGTAGAGTTAAGAAAAGATCTCTGCGCTCTCTTTTCCCTCTTGCTTGTACAGAGGGGTTGGAATGTGATGGCGAATATCAGAATGGGGAATAGTTGTTTCACATAAACAGCTGTACAGTTTCTCAGGTTGAAGGGTTTTATTTATTTGACATATTTACATGTATGTCATTTTGCAGACGATCTTATCCGGAGCGACGTGCAATTCATCCATTCTTACAATCCAGGCAATTGTGGGTTAAGGGCCTTGCTCAGGGACCCAACTGTGGCAATGGACCTTCTGGTCCATAGTCCAGTACCTTAACCAACAGGCCACCACAGTCCCGGACCCCTTCAAGCCTTGATGCTTACTTTATGTATCTCTAGGTGCTATAGGAATTAATTATTATACAGACAAACCAATTCAAACTAATTACACCCTGCAGTCTGTACAAGTTAAGATAATGAAAAGATAAATATAGATACAAATAAGTCTAGTTGGACACAATTTAATGACAATCACACCATGCATTGCGCTGTTAATTATATTGCCAAGGTTTTTATTTGTGTTGGGAATCAGTCCTTCCTTGTAATGCTAAATTTAGATTGACGATGCAATGGAGGTACAAAATATACAGTGCCATACTTTTATATATCTTATATTTATTACCTCCTAACAATGATAGAAATCAATGAAGGCCACCACAAACTCACCCAAATCCTGAAGTCTGCATTATAAAATGACATAATGACATTTGTTCCTGCATCGCAGGTCTATCAAATGGAAATTGGTTGCCAGGTTGACAGTGTTCCACTTAACATACTTTATTCACAATGCATCGTATGCTATACCTGTTTCTATTTAAACTCCTAATAATTTTTCAAGAGAATGGTCTGTGACCCTGTCGTACCAAGTGGGCGTCTTTTCCAGGAACATGACTAGCTTCCTCTCAATGGCCAGCAGAGCTAGGCAGCTTAGACGGCCTTGGCCCATTGTGTTGCGAGTGTAAGATTTAAGCCTTTTAAACGGGAGAAAATAATTTCTACACCCACACATGTAGCTCCAATTGTTGCAACTAACAATAGCAGTGTGTACAGCTGAGGCATTGCACTGTACAAAACTAACGAAACGATATTAAACGCGAACAAGGAGACGATGATATTATGTTAAACTAAAACAAGGTACAGTGTAAGAAATTGAGGAAACGGTCAAGGAATTTTGCCGAGCAAATACCAGGAAATGGGTTGCAGTTTGTCTTTTGATTTCACTTGCAAAACCTGCGATGAAACTAAGCTCCAAATGATTACATGTAAATCTTAAAATCAAAACAGGACTCAAGTCTTTTGACTGATCCTCCAATACTAATGTGGAAGATTAGCGTCCAGGCCAGACCAGGCCCGCCCACAACTCCATTCACCCCCAGAGACACTGAATGTCCTGGGGTGGGACAAAATGATGGCATTCATCCAATAATCCTCGAGTTTTGAGGCAATGAAAAAACTGTCCCATTGAAGTGAATGGACTCTCAGCTTCTGCAGACAAATACATCTCAATTCAATTCAATTTGATTTCTGTAGCGCTTTTTACAACGTAGCATTGTCTCAAAGCAGCTTTACAGTATTGCATTATCTTAAAAGGCCAATCGCAAGTTGAGCAAGCCCAGGGCGACAGTGGAAAGGAAAAACTCCCCAAAATGGTAGGAAGAAACCTAGGGAGGAACCAAGACTCAACAGGGGACCCGTTCTCCATGGGCGGCCTAAATGGTAATTAAATAAATACTAACTGTATATTAAATCATAGGAAAATTAGTTTCAAATAAATAAAACATTATTAATAAAATGTCAAATTTAGATACATTGACCATAGACCGTATAAGAAAAGAGTTCTTGACGTCTATGGCACTGACGCTACGGGAATGAATGAGAAGTTAAAATTGAGTTAGTCGATTTGTGATAAGTAGCTGATTCTGAACGAACTCATCTTCGAGTTGAACGCGTTCTAATGCCTTCGTAGTCAATAAAATGTTAACACTACAGTACATATTTGAACATTTAATTGTTGTCAATTTAGCGGAAGCTGAGCTTCCCTCGAAGGCTGGAGTTGGGGTATTGGACATCTTAAAATATATGCATATATTTACACACAAACAACCATATCCAGTCCATGCGTTACACGTATATCCGAATGGCATACATGTTGCCCCGTGCAAGGATCCCCTCCATATTATGTTTAGTTTGGACTGACTTTGCATGAATGAGGCAAAATATAGTACCATGGTTCATTCATTGTTCAATTACTACCTATCGATCATAATAATTGATTAAAGTTATACAAATCCTAGCGACTGGACAAGGTAACAAAACCAATTATGTCAGTCCCTGTAGGCTATTACAGGTCTATCCTTCTAATTTCATATGCACATATGTTGCCAGATAGGGCATGTTTGGTCTCTATTGGACTCAGTTTACACTGATATTGCGGTGACTGCGCATTTTGTACATCACATCCTGGGACTGTAGTGGCACAGTGTTTAAGGGACTGGACTGTTGACCAGAAGGACACACGGGATTTGTTCGCAGAAGGGTTCATTTTGCTTATTTAGTTTATTTAACATTCTTCTTCAGCATCACACGACAACTAAGCATAATAAATTAACCCAATGCATGTTTTTGGATTGTAGGAGGAAACTGGAGTACCCGGAGGAAACCCGCACGGACATTGGCAGGACATGCAGATTCCTCACAGTAAGGACCCAGGCTGTTCTAACCCGGGTTAGAACATAAGACTTTCTTAATTTGTACCCACCAAGCAGAGGGGTACAACTGCTCCCCTCAAATTCTGTGTCCCAGTCCAACAAGAGGTCTAGAAACACCCCTGGTTGTAAGATTGCATCAGATAAGAACATTTGCAAATGTTCTACGTGTTACTGTCATATAGGTAGAATGCACAGTTATCAAAATGAATTCATGTAAAAATAAACCAAATCAATTCCTGTATTTTTCACAAAAATGCCAATTCATCTAATTTGATTAAAAGGTACAGTCTATTAATTGCAGGCGTGTTAACTGCTGCAATGTCATGTACATGTGTCAGGTTGCTGTATTATAGAAATACACTGCTCCCAAAAATACAATTCAGAATGAATACGAAGAAAATCCCACAGGAACTGCTGGACAATCTGATATTGTCCACGCCCCATCGCTGTGGGTAACCATACACTCTACTGAACAGTCAGTGTGGGGGTAGCAATAAACTATAGCTGAATAATTAGCATCACATTGATGGTGCAACATATATCAGAACCATCACATCATAACCATCATAATTGTTATATTTCTGTTTTGTTTACCCCTCTAACAACTACACTGCTGTTGAGCCAATCTGGCAACCTTTCCTGCCAAAGCCGTCTTTAACTTTGACAGCAGAAGTGAGAGAAAGTCCGCTGCTCTGATTTATGGCCCCATTAAACAGGTTTATACGACTGAGTTGCAGCCGCAGCTCGTACAATTAAAGCTCTGTTGATGTTCTACAGTTCAGCAAAATGCCAACGTGATAAATTTAGAGTCATTTGAATGCGTTTAAATACTGGTTTTCAGTGACAACACAAAGTACGCAGAGCATTTGACTACAACTCGCCGGTTGTCTTCAGTCAGGGCTCTCTCTGCTCATAGGTGCAATTAGGGGATTAGGCTGGTTAATGAAACAAAAAGGGATTTGGGGAAGTACGACGTCACTCATTTGCTAAACATAATATTGTGTCATGTGTGTGAACTTTTCTTTATTTTGGATGGGTGACACCAAATCGTGTGTATAGAGAGTGCAATTAGAGTGCCTAAAACAACACAGTGCGAGGTGATGTAATGGAGCCCTGATACAGCCTAGCCCAAATATAAGATTTGTTTCAATAAAAAAATCTATTTGACTATTCATTAAAGTAACCCTGTTACCTGTCACAAATAGTATATAGTATATAGAAGTGTTCATAGACCGACTTGTGCATACGTTGGCATATTGTGTTGCTGTATTGAAGTACAAAATGTATTTGGGCTAAAATTAGCCTACATGACTGACTGACTCTCTCACTGACTGACTCACTCGCTGACTCACTGACTTACCAACTGACTCTCTCACTGAGAGACTGACTGACTCTCTCACTGACTGACTCACTGACTTACACTGACTGACTGAGTCTCTCACTGACTGACTGACTTACTCACACTGACTGACTGACTCTCTCACTGACTGACTGACTGACTCACACTGACTGACTGAGTCTCTCACTGACTGACTGACTGACTCACACTGACTGACTGAGTCTCTCACTGACTGACTGACTGACTGACTGACTCTTTCATTGACTAACTCTCTAACTGACTGACTGACTCTCTCACTGACTGACTCACTCACTGACTCACTGACTTACCAACTGACTGACTGAGTCTCTCACTGACTGACTGACTGACTGACTCTTTCATTGACTAACTCTCTAACTGACTGACTGACTCTCTCACTGACTGACTCA
>JAUZST010059008.1:0-50088 GCA_034779995.1 Parotocinclus haroldoi
CACACACACACACACACACACACACACACACACACACACACACACACACACACACACACACACACACACACATAAAGCAATTGCTGTCTAAGAAAAATAGACAGAAGACCTTATTGTAGGTCCTAGACATTAAGACAATTAATTCTATATAGTAAATTAACACGAAAACTTATTTAACAAAAATGATTTGCCGAACCAAATGTACCAATTGCTGCTTGTATTTACAATAAAATAAAATCACTAATAAAATAAATAATGGTACAAAAGGACACTTTATTCTTAACAGCATAGACCATAACTTAAATCTTTCTTGGTATAGAAAAAGATGTTGAAATGTTCATGTCAGTTATCCAGAAGATATACAGTGGGTGCGGAAAGTATTCAGACAACCTTATATTTTTCACTCTTTGTTTCATTGCAGCCATTTGCTATAAACAAAAAAGTTCATTTTATTTCTCATTAATGTACACTCCGCTAGGCTATATTATTACTGGATTATATATTTAACTGTAATAAATGTGATAAAGGGCAATGATACTAAATAGGAAATGTCCACACACATAAGCTAAACCAGCCTACAGAAAGTTCATTCAAAACTGCTTCTACATTAGAACATAAAGCATTCTGCATATGTGAAGTATCGAAAGTTTATAGAATAATGGCAGCTAGGACCAATGTACCATACTTCATGTCTAATGAGATAGCATTTTGGATGTAGCCACATGTGGATGGATCAACGTGGGTGCAGTTCAGATATAGTCCAGACTAGTATTCCAGAGAGTATTCAACCCTTCTCAGCTCAAGAAGTATTAAATATATTCAGCCAAATCAAGAGCAAAAGACAATCAGAACATGTGAAAACTAGTGCTGACAGATCTTAGACGTCGGCTTAAATATCGTCCTCTAGTGAGGGGAAACCCGAATAGCTGTTAAAATTCCACGGCAAGCTGCCCATCACGATTGGATGTATAATATACCATGGTGGAATGTGGAGCCTGGGACTCTACTGTTGAGAACAAAACAACTGGGATTAATGTCTTGCCAACATCTAACTTTATTTAGACTAACTGACATTAATGTATATGACATGTGAATATCATTTGTACATGGAGCTGTACATTAAATATTGTTCCTTATTAGGAAGTTCAATAAATCTTAGCTGCCAGCTACTTGGCTAATAAAATGATAAAGCGTTATTCATTGTTTGCTATACAGTACAATCACATGGGTGGGTCTGAGCTGTTGTGGTGTCAATGGGTCACTGTCAAACTATAGAGTAATAATACTTTACGGTTAACGGAGTCTTTATAAACTGATATGCTCTTTTCAATAATTCAAATACTCTGATAATGTGCATGTTTAAGTTGAAACTGCATATTGCAATAGTTGAAGGCCTCCCAAAAATAATTAAAATTAATAATAAATAAAAACCACTGTACACTGCAGGTACTCTCCATTTTACAATGATCTGATGTACGATATTACAACTTTATTACGGGAATATGGGAACGGCCAGTGATGCGCAGTATTATGCTCTCCTACATTATCCTGTGCTAAAAGAGCAGTGCACGATGTAAGAAGTCATGTGACAGCTAGGAACTGTAGTGAAGAAACACTATGGTATGTAGTTTTATGCAAGTAGGTTTGATATGCTCATGTTTAAAGTAGGCTACACTGGGATATACACACAGTATACACAGTATGGGTGGGGGAATTTGAATTTTCGATGCTTCACGTTTCGGACTTAGCGATTCTGAATCGGTTAACAAATGTCAATAATCGATAATCGAGCACACTTGCTCCTGAACATGTAGACCAGCTTCTGTTCTTACACAAGAACTTAAACATTAGCACTCACTAACTGAGCTCTGTAATGTCTATTTTTAGTTTAATATTATTGAAGTATCAGCTTTCGCTTACTTTGCGTTTCTCTCAGTCTCGCTTTCGCTTCAAAACGTTTTAGACCCGATTTGATGGTGGGGCGGGATCTAGGTCAGAGAAAGAACGCCACTGGTCGGTGATAAACACAGGGAAGCTGTGTGTTTATGGTTTCTCATATCAGCTAGTTTTAACGATTATGCCTTTTAACAATGAAGCTTAGGGTCAGACTGCTAAACTGCTAAACTTTTTGAAGCGAAAGTGAGACAGAGAAGTGCAACGGAGAAAAGGCGCAAAGAAAGCGAAAACGCATACTACAAGAATATTAAACTCAAAATAGACGATTACAAACAGAAATATTCTGTTTACAAACTGGTTTTTATTAAAAAAATGTAAAACTTTGGTTACGGTTTTTTGGTTCTCAAAACATTAGGACCTATTTTGACACCATAGATTTGTTTCATGTAGTCACATGGCAAAGAAAAAAAAAAAACTCCGTATAGGGAAAAAAACGAATCAGGATGCATCGATAATCGTTGCCCTCTGAATGGTAATCGAATCGAATCGTGAGGTGCCCAGAGATTCAGTTAGTAGTATATTAAATTTATTGTAAATAAATATTTATTTATTTATTTTACGGAAAATTCAGCTTACAATAGATTGTCTGAACGCTTTTCCATCATAAATCAGGCACTACCTCTACATATTATTGTAACTATTGAATAAGAGAGAAGCCTACATGGTTTCATCATCACGGTAATGGACAACTGCCCTCGCCTCTCCCTCTTTGCCTTCCTCCTGGAACTTGAAGTACTTCTCAAAAACTGAAGCAAAGCAGTTCCTTTTTAGCATGCCTGCCTGGTGGATGAGGTCTTCTTTATTTGAAGGAAGAGCATCCAGATCAAAAAGCAAGGACACATTGTAGCCTTAGATGGAGAAAAGAGAGCAACAAAAAAAAACAAATATATTGACATTTTGATGGATGAAAGGTGTTGTTCAGATGCTAATACTAAATAAGCTTAACATGCCAAAAATCGCACAGAATATTGAAATGCTCGGTACTTCTGACTACTTGGTTCGTGTTATATACTTACATACCTGATTCAGGATTCACAAGGAAATTCCCATAGACCCTCTTCAAGAGCTGAAAAAAAATATTTGCAAACACAGACAAGCAATGAAAACTTTATTCAGGTCATTTCCCTTTTAAGGCAAGAGTACACAACGCTAGCCAACAGCCATTACCTCTCATACTAATATTACAGTATATGCACATGTGATTCACATGGCACTTCCTTCTCTCAAGCACAGGCCACAGTGGCCCTTTGCTTCCTTAAATGGTGAAAATTAAAGTTTACAGGACCTGAGGTCACAAGGACTTGAAAATCAGAGATCACTGTATGGCTGTCACTGACGATCAACAAAATAAAATCTTTATTTGGTTGACAATGTCCTAAAACAATACAATGTTTAGGTATTTAGGTAATTTAGGCAAAATGCAAACAGTATTTCACTGCAGAGGCATTATGGTGGGGCTTCAAAGTCTGTGAATAATTAGTACTGTGTACTAGTAATGTATACTTCTGCATAAACCTTACCTTCATCCTAAAAGCAGATTATCCAATTTAGGAATGAAAACAAAACGTTATACCTGGTCATTTAGCTATCAAGGAATTTTATTTACAATAGTACATATATGGGCAAAACTATCCAAAGTTCTAGAATTAGCAGTTAATTTGTAGGTTTTAGAGTGTTTTCAATCAGTACAATGAAAATCAGATGCGAGTACGTGCCCTATCATAATTAAAGAACAGGCATGTAACAAACTAATCACAAAGATATTTGAAAGATTTCTGAGAACCATAGGAAGAGCTGTCAATGCTCATAAGGCTAGACATGTTTGCAAAGTCATATATGAAGTGTTTGGACCTCACCTAGGCAATTCAGACAAATGGACTGAGTACAAACGGAGAAAACCAAAGATCAGCATGGCATGCAATGATCCATTAGTTCATAAGGGACCTCTGGGGAAACTTCTAAGCAACAAAATGGCCACTTTTGCATTGTGTAATGTTAGTGTTCATGAGTACGCTACCAAAGAATGAATTGGATTAAGGAGAATAAAGTTAATTCTTTGGAATGTTCAAGTCAAAGTCCTGACTCACTGGCACCCCAGTGTTGAAGTGGTTCTGTATTCTGTTCTGTTCTTTATTCACAGTAGTAATAGTAATTTAGATTCAGTAATTGCTGGTCACACATGACCAGATACGTTACATTAGGTTCTCTTATCTACATTTTGGATTGTAGATCAAGACTGACGAATGCAACCTGGCAATGTTAAAGCAGAATTAGACAAGTTGTAAAGGATTAACAAACAGCATGTATGTGCTTTTATATTTTAGGCTGCTGCGTGGTGTGGTGTGGTGTGTAACAGCAAAGAGGAATGTACCTCATCAGCTCCATGCTCCTGTAAATCCTTGTAGAATTTGAGCGAGATGCTGACCATGACCTTGGTCTTGTCACCATTAGGGTTTGAGATGTGGTAAAGGACACCATCAAAGTCTGTAACATGGAAGAATACACAGTGTTATGTAATTGTTTGACGTTCTCACACAGTACTTAGAAATTTACAACACTATGAAAAAAATGACAATGAGGGCAGAATTACTGGCACCCTTTGTGAAGCATGCAGCCGGCTATGCGGTCACTGAGATCTGAACGTCAGTGTTTATTGGAGATAAAAATACATTTAAGCTAAATGCAACTGTAAAGAAAATATCAGTGACTAAGAACTTCTCCCCTGAGAATAGTATATGTTTAATGCCTTAATGGCATTCAGACTTTCTATTTAGTTTTCACTGTGCATGAGTGCATTCCACACACAAAAGCATGCATGGTACCCTGTGTTCTGAACCATACATGAAATGATTTTTAGCTGAACTGAAACGACTGTGCCACATTTGTCTTAGAAAAATAGAGATCTAAAATACTACTTTTCTCCTGAGCTGTTTTAAACAAGCAAACACAAAAAAAAACCTTGGAACTTCTCTCAAATAAAACCTTAACGATCAACACCGTCAAAGCCACTGGTGCAGCCCCTTGCATCATCAGCATTTCCACTTAGAGTAATATTATTTTACAATTCTAATTAAGTAAGACGTTGGCTAAAACATCAATAAAAACAGAATAAGATTATTTGCAAATCAAACATTTGCAAGACAAAATATTTAATGTTCAATGCTTTTTAAATTTTCAGTCATTTTAAATTAGATTGCAACACTACAACATATTCCAAAAAGGTTGGACTTTAGCCATGTTTACCACTGTGATACATCAGTACATACTATCCTTTTAACAAGTACACTTAACACTTAGTACGTGTTTGGGAACTGAGGACAGTAATAGCTGATGCTTTTTAGGTTGAATTCTTTCACATTTTTGCTTTATGTACAACTTGTTACACAACAACAAGTTGCTCAACAGTCTCGGTTGTCATATTTTGCATTTTATAATGGGAGACAGGTCTGGACTGTAACCAGGCCAGTATAGTATCTGCACACTCTTACTATGAAGCCACATTGTTGTAACAAGTGCAGAATGGGGCTTGGCATGGTCTTTCTGAAATAAGCAGGGATGTCCCTGAAAAAGTCGTTGAAAAAGCACATGTTGCTCAAAAACATGTACCTTTCACCATTTACGGTGCCTTTACAGATGTGCAGGTTACCCATGCCACGGGCACTAACACATCCCTATACCATCAGAAATGCTTTCTTTTGAACATTGCACTGATAACAATCCAGCCAATCCTTTTCCTCTTTGGCCCGAGAAGAGAAGGTAGAAGGAGGTAGAAGAAGAGAAGGTTGATATATGGCTTTTGCTTTGCATGGTAGAGTTTTAACTTGCACTTCTAAATGGAGAAATAAACTGTGTCCATGTGATAACATCCATTAAAGACATTACCAAAAATTATGTCAATTTTTAATGCAGTGCCGTCTGAGGAATTAAAGGTCACGGGCATCCACTGTTGATTTTCAGCCTTGCCACTTTCTTGTAGAGACTTCTCCAGATTCTTTTAATCTTTTGCTGAAATTCTGAACTGTAGATGATGAAAACCTTAAATTACTCCCAATTGCACGATGAGAAACACGGTTATTAAAGTGTTGGGCTATTTGCTCATGCATTTGTTCATAAAGTGGTGAACCTCACTCCATCCTTGCTGGTGAACGACTGAGCTTTTAGGAGATGTTCCCTTGATACCAAATCATGATACTCACCTGTTTCCAATTAACCCGTTCACCTGTGGAATGTTCTAAACAGGTGTTTTGAGCATTCTTCAACGTTCCCAGTCTTTTGTTGTCATTGTTTCAACTTTTTCAGAACGTGTTGCAGGCATCAAATCAAAATGAGTGGAAAAACGGAACTATTTTGTCCTTGTAGCATATTCAATGGACTGTGGGTTGAAAAGGATTTGCAAATCACGTTTTCTGTTTTACACAACAACCCAACTTAATTGGAATTGGGTTTATTTAAAGTTTGTATATGACTTTTTTCTGTAGCTCACAAAATTGAATACACCCCTTACATTTTGGTAAATATTGTATTCTATTTTTTCATGGCACAACACTAAAGATACAATGGCACTTTGAGACAATGTAAAGTCTACAGCTTGTATAACAGTATAAATTTGCTGTCCCTTCAAAATAACTTAACACACAGCTATTAATGTCTAAACACCTGGCAACAAAGGTGAGTACACTCCTAACTGAAAATGGTCAATTTTTTATTAATAGCTATGTGTTGAGTTATTTTGAGAGAACAGCAAAAGTATGCTGTTTTACAAGCTGTAGAGTGACTACTTTACTCTCAAAGCGTCATATCTTCATTGGTGTCCCATGAAAAGATATAATAAAATATTTACAAATATGAGAGGTGTACTCACTTTTGTGAAATACTGTCCATTTTCACAAACATTACAAAATGTTTTGCTCGCTGTAGTTGGGACATTGCCATGAAAAAAAAAAAGTTTTTCCACTCTGGCCTGAGCAAGCAAAAAACTGCAGCGTCGATATAATGTTAATGTATCCACTGCTTACAAGAATAACATGGCACCCCATCACAACATTTCTTAAGCCACCGGTGGCATTATTGAAGGTATAATGCCCCTTTAATTTAAAAACACTAAATTAAACCAACTGCATGAAGACAATGTTACTGTGCTTTCCTCCTACATAACTCCATTGACCACTGACAGGAAGTTAGTTTAGGAATAAAACTTACCAGCAAAAGTGACTTCCACTGCCTCTGGTTTGTTCCTATGTCAAAAAAAACATGAGAGAAACATTAAATAACCAACATTACAGAATAGTCAATGTCTGCAACCTAACACGCCTTTATAATATGTGGCTAATTATCTCGCCCTATAATTTTGCACTACTCAAACTACAAAAAGAACAAATTACCTGTTTACTCTAGCCTTACAAAAACATTAACATTAAAATGGCCTTAGAAGATAAAACAGACAAAGGACAGGTGGACAGGTTTTCCCCTACAGTGCTATAAAAAAATGAGATGGTAGTTTTGGAGCGTTTGCAACCCCAAGACGATACTTTTTTCTTTAAATTGCCAATAGTGATACATGGTGATTTTAAAAAAATTGTATTTTTTGTACTGTAATACAGCAATTCTTATCTTTGTATATTTTTGAAAACTTTAAAGACGTAGAACGTAGAAAAATATCAGGTTTCTTAATGACGTTCAAGACTAATTCTCTTCTCTGTCAGCAGGTGTTGCAAGGGCTCACATACTAGTTTTCTGTCACATAGACATAGATAAAATCCATACAAGACTCTTCAATTTCCTGTTACAACTCTCACCTTGGCCACTTAGCTGTGGTAAACATTTTCACATCAAGAGGTTCTGCATAACTTATAGTCTGATTAAGTTGTAAATATATGAAAAGTCTACTCTATGGCCATAGTTTCATTGTGACTACTCTGTATTCCTTTGGAATCAGTAAAGCACACCGTTACAGGGAAACTAATAAGAAATAGGCGTCGACAATTAATGCAAGCCAAAAACAAACAACAGATTGGCGGTTGGGTTAATTTGGTTAAAATAAAGTCACAGTTTAACATGTTTGATACTGCAGTTTTATTACTGAACAGGCGGTGAACGAAGAACATAACCTACTGATTTTGAATCAGGACACGTCGGAACAAAGTTAGGTATTCTCCTTACGGGCACCACCTTGGCTTTAATCTCAAATCGTACCCCAATCTCTAGGTAGGTGCACTATATAGGGTGTGAAATAATGTCTACCAAAGCCTATGTGGTGCACGCTACTTCCAATAGGGAACAATTTGGAGCATGTCCGGTCTGCAGAAAATGCGGAAGCGTCAACGCGGCCGTCTTTATAGGCGGGTTAAATACTAAAAATTACGTTTTATTACAAAACGTTTATGACAACATTCTAAATCCAGACATTTCACTCATTCGCTGTGCAACGATTCATTTTTAAATAATGGAAAATAAACAGTATATGCTAGCTATAGCTACCGACCAGCTAATGACAGACCAACAGCATTATTCACCATCCAGTCCTAAATGTAAAAAAATTACTGAGCAGTGAGATTAAATTATCAAATGAAACCAAATCAATTTGAATGTGCATTTGAGAGAGATATAGTGGGAGAGAGATATATTGTATACTAGTACCAGGGACACACCCGCGATTTGTCTAAAAAGAGACATGCGAGCTCAACAGGGCTCTAAAACAGGCATCTAAGACTGTGGAGCAACATAAACGAAGTAAAATCCTTACATATGCAACATGAAGACGATTGTGATCGCAGTGATTGTTATTAGCTACCATTTTCTACAGCCATTACTATTCTCATAAAGATTTTTCTCACCCGTTAGAGGCACTCTCGAATTTCAGACTCAGAGTCTCCTCTATGATCCGATTGTTAATTTCCAAAAGAATCATCCTGCCAGGTGTAAAAAAAACTGTCAAGATATGAATTAAAATGTGTAATTCCTGTGTTCCTCCTCCAAAACCCTCAGTTTTCTCTAGTGTTTACTGAAACCTGCCCTCTTCCGCTTGTAGTTCTTCTGTTTTCGGAAAGACCACGTCGTAGCTGCCCTACATGGTTGCCTGTATATATTACCGGCCCCATGACTATTACATGTATAGATAATTAATATAATCAACTGTAAAACTTTTCGTTATTAAGAACATTCTACTGCACAGTGATGCAGTTGCAAATTCAAGGTTGAATATATGTCATTATATGAAATCATTACTACATAAAATACTGAAACATAATATTTGATCGCTGTTCCTAACAACTAGCAACGAGAAAATTGCATTAAATCAAGTCAAGTGAAGTCATATTTATTTATATAGCACTATTTACAATGAAGCATTTTCTCAAAGCAGTTTTACCACATTATGTTATCTTAAAAGGCCAATCTAGGGTGACGTTAGCAAGTAAGAACTCCCTACAAGTTGTAAGGAAAAAACTTTGGGAGGACCAAGACTCAAAAACAGACCCATACTCCTTTGGCTGGAGGGCTCCAGGTATCCAGTGCACGAACGTACTGACACCACACACATTTTTGCAGCCATGTGTCACTGTGGAGGTCACATCACCTGAACCACCATTGTGATAAGTGCGCATTGTGAGCTGCTATGGCTTATTACAACTATACAACACGGTATTGCTTTACAGCACTAGATTGCTTAACTATAGATGTAAAACACACGTTGTGTCGTTCCACATAATGCCGTAAGGACAGGGCCATAATGACAGTTTAACATATAGTAAGTGTTTAGTATGGGTTACAGTAAAACTTTTTTTGTTAACATGCATTCTTAAATTAGACTTACAAACACTGGGCACTTTATTAGGAACACCTGTTCAACTGTTTGCTAACGCAAAATGGCAAGAGTTCAATACATTTAGGTAGACATGTGGTTGCTGTAGTTCAACCAAGCACCAGAATGGGGAAGAAAGGTGATTTATGTTTCCCTGAATGTAGCATGTATGTAGTGCTATACAGACTCGTCTGATTATATCATAGCCTGCTGATCTACTGGAACTGTTATGCACAGACACCTGCAGGGTTTACAGAGAATGGTTCGAAAAACAGAAAATATCCAGTGAGCGGCAGTTCTAAAGGCGAAAATACCAAACGACCTTGACTCCCGTAGTGGATTCAGCTGAAGGGATGTGAGCAGCCATGGTAACCGGGACGGGATTGCCCATGGCTCCAGGCCCAGAGAAGGCAGCAGCACCACAGCCCTGAGAGATCACTGCCACTGGGACTCGAACTGGGGCGACCACTGCGTCAGGAGCTGGGGCCACCGTCTGTAACGAGGGGGCAGAACACACTAACCCCAACTGGGGGGTTGAGTGACACATTAGATTGCCGTGTCAGGCGTCAGAGAGGCACACTATGGGAAGCGTGGGGAAACAGGGAATTGGAAAAAAGGGAGAAAGATTAAGAGAGATAAGCTTTGTAGAATTCACATGGTAAAGGTAGTGGAGCATGAAAACTCTACGAAACAATGAGAACTGGCATCTAAGCGAAGACACAGTGTACCTAAAATAAAAATTACAGACCTCTTCATTCTCTGTAGGTGGGAAAACTTGCAAAATTGTCGTTGCATCAAATACAACCCCAATTTCAATGAGGTTGGGACATTAATAAAAACAGAATACAATGATTTGCAAACCCCTTTCAACCAAAATTTAATTGAATACACTACAAAGACAATAAATGTTCAAAATGATAAACTTTGTGGATAAACTTTGTTGAATTTGATTCTCACAACACATTCCAAAAGAGTTGGGACAGGGGCAAAAAAAAGGCTGGGAAAGTCTGAAGCTGGAGAAATCTTTGCAAGTGGCAAGGCTGAAAACCAACATTGAATGCCCGTGACCTTCGATCCCTCAAGTGGCACTGCATTAAAAACTGACATCATTCTGTAATGGATATTACTACATGGGCTCAGGAACACTTCAGAAAACCATTGTCAGTGAACATAGTGTTCAAACTCTACCATGCAAAGCAAAAGCCATATATCAACAACACCCAGAAACACTGCCGGCTTCTCGGGGCCCGAGCTGATGCAAAGTGGAAAAGTGTCCTGTGGTCTGATGAGTCCACATTAAAAATAGTTTTTGGAAATCATGGATGTTGTGTCCTCCAGGCCAAAGAAGAAAAGGATTGTACTAGCCAGTTCTTGTCTATCCCCAACAGAGAGTGTATAGAGAATTCTAATTTTAAAAAAAATGACTGACTGACATTTTTGGAATGTGTTATGGGCCAGAAATGCAGGAATGTTTTTTTGACAAATGAAATGAAGTGATCAGAAACACTGGTTTCACAACCCCTGGCAAAAATAATGGAATCACCACTCTTTGAGGAAGATCTTTTAATTTATTCATTATCTTTCGCTTAATCCACACGGGGTCGCCGGTCAGCTGCAACTCTGTGTGCAAGGGCAGGAACAACCCTTGACGGGGTGCCAATATATCGTAGGGTGCACACACAGTCACACATTAAGTGCCACTTTAGAGACACCATTTAACCTAACACACATGTATTTGGACTGTGGAAGGAAACCAGAGTACCTGGTGTAAACTCACCCAGACACAGGGAGGACATGCAGACTTGACACAGAAAAAAACCCAGGCTGCTCCACACAAAAACAGCTAAGAACAAGGTTACAGTGGGCGAAAGTAAAGCAATCATGGACTGTGGATGACTGGTGGAAAGTAATCTTCAGTGATGAATCGCAAATCTGCATTGGGCAAGGTGATGATACTGTAACGTTTATTTTGTGCCGGTCCAAATAAAATTTAGAAAGATGACTGCCTGAAAAACAACATGCAAATTTCCACAGTCATTGACGATATGGGGCTGCATTTCAGGTAAAGTCACGGGGGAGATGACAGTCATTACATCTTCAATAAATGCCAAAGTCAACATTGGACTCTTCTTATTCCATCAGACGTTTGGCGATGTTGACTTAATTTTTCCAGATGATAATGGATCTTGCCATATTGCAAAGTATATTGAAAACTTTCCTTGACACAATGTCAATGGAATGGCCTGCAAATAGTCCAGATCTCAATCCAGTTGACAAATGGTGCAGTGTTTTCTTCATGATTCCATAATATTTTCCTTAGAATTTAGTGATTCCACATTTTTCCTCTACCTGATCTAAAAACACAATTGTGACCGACTACAGCAATTATATTTATTTCAATTTATTGTATTTGCTATTTGCTAAATAGTTGAAATTTAGAAAAAAAAAGTTTTGTGGCATACCTCTATGATTAACTTTTTTTCTTACAAAATTAAACAATTGAAAGATCTTCCTGCAAGACTGGGTTTCGCCAGGAGTTGTACATGCACGTCCACACTGCCCCAACTTTTTCTGATTTTGGGGTTGTAATAATATAATGCATTTCTGAATGGTATGGCTCAGCAGCTGATGGAATAATTTGCCAAATTCATATTTACTAATGTGTTTTACATACGAACAAAAAAACTTTATGTAAATATCCGTTCCATTCAAGTTGAATATAATAAGTCTCTTGGGGGGCAAGACTCCAAATGAGAAAACGTTGAGACGGTATAGACAATGCATAAATAAAACAATGCAGTGCCCCTTACATGGACTTTTATTTCTTTTATCATTGCAGACAGTATGGACTCAAGGTATTTCATATTTTGTCTTATAAACTTCATTTTATTTAAAAAATGTCTTTTTATTTTCATTTCAATTTGCAAACTAAACTCCCATCTTTTGTTAAGACAAATCATTGTCAGTGGGGCTGTACATTAATTTTGCTTTGAGCCAATGTAAACGATGTACTATTTTAAATTGCATAACTTTGTGGCGTAGACAGATTGATGATGAATATTTCTTATCTACAACTTTCTGCCAGGTTTCCTCAGATATTAATATACTTACATCATCGTCCACACTGCTGTTTTTTTTAACCCAGTCAATGTCAGTGTATTCTTTGAATTAATTAACAAGTATAGAGTACTTATACTTTTTTGAATGCAAATCAGTCGTTAATATAGCATCCATAAGAGATCTAGGCAGTGCTGAAAGGGACTGGGTGGTATGCAACTATATATGTGTGAGCCAGGTATAATATCAACAAATTGCTGTAAGATATTCGAAGGAAGTGAATGTACAATCCTAATAGAGATTTCTGAACACTGTCCATGTTTTAAATGCTTCATCTGTCCTAGCTGGTGCAAATAAATAATTTCCCACAATAGGAGCCTTTTCAAAGAAAGGTTCCAAGGCAAATGTCGTCACAGAACGGTGAAGTGTCGGAGGCAAACGTGACGTGCGGGACAACCAGGTTTATTGAAACTAAATAAACGGAACTTAAAACAGAACTAAACATAACGAAACAGGCGGGGTCATGCGCAGTCGTCAGTCGTGACAGAATGAGGAACCTATGCTTTCTTACCTTTGATATAAAGCTGTATGACAAACTTGCAGTATAATGTCCAGTGAATTTTAAGAGTTAATATATACATTCTTATGAACTATGTGAGTTTGAGCACATAATTCTGACTGAATACAGAAATGACTTATTTTTTGTTCTGGTTGTGTTTGCCTGTATTTTTATTGTGTGTGCTATTATTATTATTATTTTTTTAAATAAGATAAGCATTTAAAATAGGTACTGTATTACTGCTTTATGGATATGAACATGTATGTTATCAGACATAACGAGCACTGATCAGCCATAGTTTTAAAACCACCTGCCTAATATTGTCCAGGTCCCCCTTGTGCCACAGACACAATAATAAAATAAAATAAGGAAAGCCATGGACACCACGAGACCTCTGAAGGTGCCTGTGGCATCTAGCACCAAGCTATTAGCTGCTGAACCGGCAAGGATTGTGTGTCCAGCATGTTCCACAGGTGCCTGATTGGATTGAGATCAGGAAAATACCTCGAACTCTCATGGCCCTCAAACCATTCCGCATTTTATTTATTTTTTTTTTGCAGTGTGGCATGGTACATTATCCTGCTGAAATAGTCCTTGGCCTTTATAGAATACTATTGTCATGATAGGGTGTGCATGGTGTGCAGTAATGTAAGTAGGTGGTAGGTGTAAAAGTATGACGACCCAAGGTCACAAGACCCAAAGGTCTGGCCAAGAGCCTGCACACCGTTATTAATTTCACCAGTCAGTCGTTTTAATGTTATGGCTAATCAATGTAGATTTTAAACTTATTTTAATGTGATGTAATAATATTTTTGTACCCTGTAGAAGTATAGAGAATTTTGATTTATCTTGAGTTCTTGACAAGCAATAAATCCTACTGTGTTGGAGTGAGTGAAATGGATATATATATATACATACACACACACACACACACACACACACACACACACAGAATGAGTAAGCTATGAAAAAGACATGTTAAGAGATAAGGTAATCAAATCACATTTTTTATCATTCTAAAGATTCACATTTATTAAAACTGACATATTTCATATGGATATGGGACTATAGTGGTAACATAATGTACATAAAGTAATTTTCGGCTACTGAATGTGAAAGCTGGGAAGCAGAACAGTGTTTGTGGTTAAAGCAGGAAGGGGAAACCGCATTAGTCATGATGTACTACTATGCGGTTATGTATTACTACAGGACACATTTAACTATTGTTTTTGTCATTTTCACATGTGAGAGAGGAAAGTAATTAGAGGAATTGGAGAGATTAATCTGGTGTAGCCTCTGGCATGAACTTTAGATTCAACCACTAAAGGTTCAAAGAGCTTTGGGGATATGTATGTAAATTACCAGGTCTTACCGGATGAGCGTTAATGCTTTCAGGTGCAGTCAGCTGGCGTGCAATTCTACTTTTCAAAAACAATCATAAATCATACAAATATTTTGACATTACCTTCTTGTTTTTCCTAGAAGAGATCATTGATTGAGAATTCCTTGCTCAATCATTGATTTCTCTTTCCTATTCCCCATGTCCTACAAGAAAGTTGCTTTTGTCTGCCTGGACCACTCCTGTCTTCATGGTGTAAAGCATGTGGTAATTTTCTTTTTAACACTAAAAGCCACACAACAATGAAGTAACACTGACATCCAGTCTCACAATGCTTATTTTCAGTAGTAGTTATAGATTAAGAAAAATATGTATTTGATACACTGCCGATTTTGCAAGTTTTCCCACCTACAAAGAATGGAGAGGTCTGTTATTTTTATCATAGGTGCACTTCAATGGTGAGAGACAGAATCTAAAAAAAATATCCAGAATATCTGTATGATTTTTTAAAAAAAATTAACATTTTATTGCATAAAATATGTATTTGAAACAATAGAAAAACATAACTGATTATTTGGTACAGAAACCTTTGCAATGTAGTTTTTGACCAAGTTTGCACACGCTGCAGCGCACAATTTGTCCCACTCCTCCATACAGATCTTCTCCAGATCATTCAGTTTTCAGGACCTTGAAATGCTTCTTACAGAGCCACTCCTTAGTTGCCCTGGCTGTCTGACCACATGGCCATCTCCCATGCCTTCTCTGGATCATCCACCTTGTGGAGAGGTTGGATTAAAATAGATTTTAATCTTCCAAACAAAACAATCATTGTGTGTGTGTGTGTGTGTGTGTGTGTGTGTGTGTGTGGAGGGGGTAGTTGCAGTTGCATTTCCCTTAAAATTCCCTTTTTTAATAAGCAGTGACAAGAACATGCTCATGGGCTTCTCAGAAAAGCATTTTCCTACTTCTTGTAAACTTTCTGATCAATGATTTGTTGTTAGGATGATTAAAAGCTTCATCGTTTGCAATCGGCTGCAAAGTTGTTTTTATAACATAACATAACGTATAAAATAAAGTCAGAATAAATATTGTTTACAAAGATCTGATGTCAGGGTGTTAGACTCTGTGGCGGGGCAAGTCACCGAATTCATGAAAACGTGGATTATTTGGATTATTTAAGGAAGGCTAAATCACAGTAACACGCGAGTCATTTTAACTTATTTTCTTTATTTCTACCAAAAAGCAACACAGAACTATACTATTTCATCATCGCCCAGCAAACCGAAACTATGGTAGCGTTTCCTTGTTTTACCACGCGCTTGAGTCAAAACGATACTTACTGAGGAATAAAGTGATTGGCTCCCTCACTTTTCCTCTGAACGTCTGAGCCAATCATCTGATATCGAGTCACAAGAAGGATCGCTACCAGCACATAAAGCAAAGTCCGCTTTTTACTCCCTAGCTCCGTGTGCTTCTGCAAACGTAACAGTGAGAGATGGCTTTCTTCCAGCAAACTCCATTTTACAATCCTGTAAGTGGTTTTTAAAAAAAATATTTTGATGTTATAGTGTCATTTAAAAGTACAATGCGTCGCAATTAAACTTATGTTATTATGTCTTCTTATACGCAGGGAAAATGTACTGTGCGAAATTTGCACCACGATGTAACCAAATTATCATCAAAATCCATAGTAGAACTGTGAAATAATGTATAGTCAGTTCATAATCAACCAAGTTTATAGTTGTACTATGAATGTTGACAGTGGAACCATGAAGTGGCCGTGAAATTACCATCAAAAATTCACAGTACAACTGTGAACTTCATGGTCAAACTGTGAAAGTTCGCAATAAAACCGTCAAGCAATTTACAGTTTTGCTATGACATTTCACAGTACATTTCTTCCTGGGTATCTATAGATAAAGGTAAAATTTGCACATGCATATATTGCATAATTATTAATTATGTGGCTGTTTAAATCCCTAAAAAGTATTCCTTAAATACTATGCTAGTCTCCAGATCTCTTACTTTAAAACCTGGCAGCAGTGTTTCTCTCTGAACAGTCTTAAAAGTATGGAGGAGATTTCAGGAGACAGGCTCTATTAGAGCTGAACAAAGAGGAACAAGATGTGCACTGCCAGAACCCTCGAACAGGCCACTGATGTGAATGTGTCTGACCAAACAATCACAAAGTGGCTTCATGAGGGTGGTCTCTGGGCTCGACTTCCTCAAGTGGGCCCTGTTTAAACCGTCAAGCTCAACTGGCATTTACCGTAGATGTGTTTGGGCTGGAAAGATGGCAGTTGGAAACCCTGCCATAGGATGTGTAGGATGCCCTACACATATCGCTGAGCTACTAGTGTCCCTAAAATCACTCCTCTGGTAGCAGTTAGGGCAGTGTGTTGCTCCTCAGCAAAGGTTGGATTGTAGCATAGCATGTTCACCATGTGTGCTGTCATAGAACCACTGTTCCCATCACCTCATGACAGATTGTGAGCAATTCGTCAAAATGACCATCGACCCTTTCTCAGTCTATAGATGTGCCCGCTTTAAAAGTCTGGGCACAATGTCTTTGAGGGAGTTGTGGAGGCATGTCTAGCAGTCAAAGATCCCTCATCAAGAGGTATACTACCCAAAAATTGCCTTTTCATACTGCAGGGGGAAAGCACTTTTATGTCACCTTGTGGACCTCAGCAGTGTCTAATCAGACCACACCCACCTGTAATCATTAACATCTTCCTTGAGACAGAACTGTCATATCTGACATATCTATCTGGATGCATTCTTTCTATTTAATGCATTTTTTTATCACTGAGTATATTTGGTTCCTGGTTCAGAATGTACTGTGATGCATTTATCATATTGTTTTGTTCTTTACAGAAAATCCCTTTTACTGGATCTATCCAGGGAGGTCTGCAGGAGGGCAAGAGTATCATTGTAAGTGGCCAAGTTCTACCATACGCCAACAGGTAAGACATGTTGTCTACCCTGGTTTGACTTATGCCTGTTCCATGATAGAAAAAAGGTGTAATGTCAACACTTCAGTCGACTGTGTTCATTCGATCTGCATTTGGCATAAAAAACGAACTAACATTTGCAATTTAACATGCTGTCAAAAAGAAGAAGAAGTAATAGTGAAGAGAATAAACAAGTGAAACCCATTACAGTTATTCCCTTAACAATAAAATCGCCTTTAACTTTCCTGTTTCTCAATTTTGTCACACCAGGTTCCATGTGAATCTGCAGTGTGGTTCCAGATCTGGAGCTGATATTGCTCTGCACTTCAACCCACGCTATGATAGTGGACCTGGATACATAGTGACCAACACCTACCAGCATTCCAACTGGGGGAAGGAGGAACGCATACATCAGTCTGTATTCCCCAGTGGTCATCCTTTCACGCTACTAATCCTGGTCATGAATAACTCTTACAAGGTCTCATATTTTCACTTTTGCTTATCCCATAAACGCGGTTTATTTCTGTAAAATTTCTCCATTCAAGTCACCGTACCAGAATACCAGACCTGAGGTGTTGTTGAATGGTGAAAAACATTCTTGTGGAAGTGGCATTTGGTTCTTATGGGTCTTAATTGAATATCAATTGTGGGTTTACAGTGTTAAAGTTTGCACAGTGTCCTTACAGTCTTTGTGTGGAAGAAATGCGTGATACACAACTGTCGGTTACATAATGATCTAACATTGTCTTTGCACAGATAAGTGTCAATGGTGTTCATGTGAAGGACTACAATCACCGTATTCCATTCCAAATGGTGGACACCATTGTAGTGGATGGCATGGTGGTGGTTAATTCTATTGCTTTCCAGAATCCTGCTGTGAGAAAAACCGCTTACACTTGTACAACGTCATTATTTACATGTCTCGCACTAAAGCATATTTCTGCTCATTAAGCGAAACTGTGGTAGAAAGTGTGAACTACATTAAGTGATGTTATTTTCCTTTACAGCCCAGTTATCCTCCCATTATACATGCCCAAGCAGGATTCCAGGTACTATACCATATTTTCCTAAATGTACATTTTACGTTAAAACATTTTTTACCATTGTTAAAACAAATTTATTTTAGATAGTGTATCAGCTCTCATTACCAAAGTAGACCCTGTAACCCAGGAGCTTTTTTTGTAAGAAGGAAACCTTATAGTAAGACAAGATCCTGATTAGGTGGGAATCCACTTATGGTTTGCAATGCTGTACAGACCAGTCATGACTTTGTTACAATAACAGCTGAATTTCTTGTTGTAGCCGCAGTATGCTTTTCCTCCAGGAAGTAACCTCTTACTTAAAAACAAGCTTGTCTTTCAGGACGACTATCTTGGAAATCTGAAACAGATTGTAATGTAGCTTTTGGCTAAGACGTGCATACTGCATTACAAAGACAACAGTACAGTCGGAAGTTTTTTTGTAAAGGATTGTTGTTGAAGATGTCAGGCTTAGTGGGGTAGTGCTAACTACTTAGCACATTAATTACTACATTACAACTACAACTACTTATCATAATTCAATGTGGTTTTTCATGTGTACGAAAAAAAAACACAAAAGCCAAAACCTGTAGTTTCCTGTTATTTTCTCTGTCAAAGTTTCTTGCTTAGTTCATTAAAAGTTACACTTGCCCTTTTTTTTACATGAATTGACATCATTTCTTTTGTTCTGCAGATGCCTCCATTTAGTGCCCCAGCAAGTTTTGTATGAACATTAATTCCCAAATTAATATTGTTATCTAACGTTTACCTGAGATATAATATGATCATGAGCAGTTCTTCTTTTCTTCCTCATTAGACTGTACCATACAAAACTATCATCAATGGTGGATTGGCTCCTGGCAAAAACATTTCCATACAAGGAGTGATTAACCCTCAAGCTAACAGGTTAGTTATTGTAAGCCCATCTTACCCAGTAATTTGTCTAATTGTAGTCTGCAAAGGGGTGGCACGGTGGCCAGCACGGTCGCCTTACAGCGGATATGTCCTGGGTTCAATCCCCCAGTGTGTGTGGTGTCATAGGGCACAGGGCAGGAACAACCCTGGACATGGCACCAATCCATCGTAGGGCACACAAACACACTCAGACACACTAGGGCCACAATAGCATAAACAATTAAGCTCAACATATCTTCAAACTATGGGAGGAAACCAGAGCACTTGGAGTAAACCCATGTGCCCACAGGACGTGTGAGGTGACAGTGCAACCCACCGAGCCACCATGCCACCTTCTCAAAAATATTCTTATAAACAAAAGTGGGGCAATGCAGAATTTCCACTTTTGGCAGGTGAAAAAGAATGCTCTCTAATGGGCAGAAATATCACAGCAATACATTTTACATTTTATGAACATGCCCTAATATAATCATATCTCATATGCTGCTGCTCAGCCAACACAGCACAATATAAGCTCCCAGTTAATTGTTAACCTTTATGCTAACACTATGAAATGATTGATAACAAATCCTTTTCGCAGATATTTGTCCTTCCACTTAGCAGCTTAGCTGTTGGTGCTCCTTTTGCACTTGCAGATGTAGCAAAATGCAAAACGATCTCCAAAATAATCGTTCTCTCTCATCTGGTGTCATGTGCTGTCAGGATCATGATTAACCTGCGTCACAGATCTGGAATTGCATTCCACTATAATCCTCGCTTTGATGAGAATCAAGTTGTGCGCAACACCCAAACGTTTGAGACGTGGGGCAACGAGGAGCGCTCTGGAAATATG
Organism: Parotocinclus haroldoi; assembly: GCA_034779995.1. NCBI lineage: Eukaryota > Metazoa > Chordata > Actinopteri > Siluriformes > Loricariidae > Parotocinclus > Parotocinclus haroldoi. The sequence continues at coordinate 20,430 of JAUZST010059008.1, forward strand.
CCCTTTCATCAGGGTCATCAGTTTCAGGTAGACCTCTGATTGTAAACATGTTTACGACGTCTGTTCATATTTCTTCACATGGCAGATAAATATTGAAAACACAAATTTGTTTCCTGCTCGCGAAAATCAGGGGGTGTTTCAAACCAAATATGAAGCAATTAAAAAAGTATTTCATTAAACAAGGTCATCAGAAAAGCAAATAAAAAGTCAAAAGAAAGTTGCTTGACTACGCAAATGAGAAGCAAACTCAGTTGTCGTGATTGATTGATAGTGACAAAGTCATAGCGGTGAACAGAAGCAGGTTAAACTGGATGAGAGTCATTGACTGTTCAGGAGGGTGTGAGGTCACCCCAGATTGCCAAAACACCCTGACGGTGATGGCACATGGACAGGATCAGATTGTCCAACAGTTCTTGTGAGCCCTTTTCGTGTTCGTTTTGAAATGTCCCCTCATTTTTGTAAAAGAAAGCATTGTCTGTCTGGCTGCTACACACTTACTCCTTGTTATTTTAGATGGTCATCTCCTGCAGTCCTTACGATTACAACGTGTTTGTCAATGGTCAGCAAGTGCATACCTACAAACATCGCTTCACCAGTTTGCACGAGATCGATGTTCTGGAGGTGAATGGTGACTTGACTTTAACTTCTGTACATGTTTAGACAAATACATTGCCTAAGTTGTACATGCAGTCTCATTTCAGTGGGAAATGTTCCTTTTCGCTGGCTCTTGCATCATATAACATTATACCACAGCGACAGTAATGCGTTAGGATTTTTATACCAAATATAAAGAGCTTTTAGCTTGGCCTAGATTACTTTTTTATTACTCCTATATTACTCCTATCATTCAAATAAAGCCCGTTTGTATTCTGATTATTTTTGCGGGTTTTGTGTGTGCTTTTTTATTTGTTCAAGTCATAAGGGAAGTTATAGTGGGTCAGAGGTGGAGTCTGTACCTTTTCCATAGGTCATTGCACCTAGGGTGAGCAAAAGAAAGGGTCATTGAACAAAGCCTTGGGTCTGAAAATGATCGTAATTATTATCCTCAATATTAAAATTATTATTTGTGATTGGCAATTTAGGAACAACTAACACTGTCATATATTGAAGAATAATGGAACGGTTCGGGTGAATGTGAGGTATTTAACTAAAACGTGTTGAGCTCACAACTTAAAATACAGTATATAATAGGGAAGCAATCTAGAGTATCACAATCAATATTATTCAGTTTATTGAATTAAAAGGATAAAATATAATCAAATAACAATCAAATGAATAATAATGATTGACTGCGCATGCGCGCCTTGATTGTGCACACCTGTCCCGGATCAGCCAGGACTACTTCTAGACTTCGCCCGCGTTCATGTGAGAAGCTTCCTCTGTTACACTTTATGATTTGGACTTTGTTTTGTGTTTGATGCAGGGGAGGTAGGATCTTCCGGACTTCCAGCTTTTGATCCTGCCTGCCCGTTGTTTCGTTATGTTTTAATTCTGCTTTGCTTTCTGCTTATTAGGTTACAATAGCCTTCCTACGTCCTTTGTTCTTGTATTGTTACATAAGTATTTGTGCTCAGTTATCACGTTTCCATTCTAGTGGGACTAGATGTTTATGTGAGCACTGCTACAACATCCTCAATGTCTGGCTTAATTATATTGCTTATTTTTCAATTTCCTTTTAATTATCCTTATATCCCTCATCTACCTAAATCTTCATCATAAATCTGGGAATCACTTAAAGTAACATAAACTACACCAAAAATGATATTTTTCATATTTCGCCAAAGCTCTAAAACAAACGGCAGACACTTCACACCTGGCCAGACCAGAGCAGACCAGGAGCTGGGGATCTGGAGCTTTGCCTGACTTGTGCATGCTTGAGACAGGAGAGGGCAGCACTGGGATCCAATTTCCTCACTGTCTCGTGCAGCTGAGAACCAGACATCTGTAGCAACACATCCAAAGATAGATTTACTGGCAGAGAACGAGAGAAGATGAGAGAACAGAGACAGAGATATGCATTTTAATCCAGGTTGACATAGATTATTTGATAAACAAACAGGAAATAACACATTTACATTTAGAATTTATAAAAGCATAGATTATAAGTATAGTAAATACATCTAACAGATCTCATGTCATTCATCTCTATTGTACCTTTTATTGGAACGTCTTTTATTGATAGACATGGCTTTACAATGCCCTCGAAGACATTTAGGAGGAGAATTTAAGAGGAGGTGCATCATGAGCGAAGCCAAGTGGATGTTTCATTGAGCTGCCCACCATGATAAAATAAACACTTAAAATAAATAAAATAAATAAAAAACAAAGTGAGCAGGCAAAAATGCACACGTACATATAATGAATATAATATAACATAAAATAAAATAGTGGATAATCTGCGAATTTAAAATTGAATCACTTTGTGACCCACTCTTGTGCTTAATATGTCTTTTAATCAAGAATTTAACTTGATAAACTTTAACTTGATAACTTAAGGTTATCAAATGGTACAATGGTACATTTACTTAAGCAGATCTCACATCCAGAGTGACTACAACTGATACATTGGCAACTTTTCAGCCCTGGGGCTGGAATCCTGGACCTTCTGGTCCATAGTTCAGTTCTTATACTGCATTACCTGCGTAGTCCCAGTCAAGGTAATGTGTTCATCATAGCAAAAAAAACGTGTAAATGACTTGATTTCTGTCACAAACACTCAAATCCCAAACGATTATGTTGCAGCTCACTGCTTATTAGTGTTAATTAATAATTCAGAAGGGTGTCTAAACAAGGAAATTATTTTCCTGGAATGTTGGAATTTTTATCTTTTGTTTCAGTCGCATTTGTCATCCATTTAAAAGTATCGGACAAATATGTCTCTTGGTCCTCAAAGGGTTAAGCTTATATACCCCATGGTCTATGTCAGGGTGAAAACTGTCATTCCAACAAAAGGGCAACATATGAAATAAACTTATACTATAATATATATAATACTTATGTATTTTTTATAGGTTCAAGTTTTGACTCTTATGTTTACACTGGTTGTATGATTTGTGAGGAAAAACACCGTATTAAATAAGATAAAGTTAAAAGCATTCTTTGTGTTGGCTTCAGGTAAGACCTGTTAAAATACTTGTTGACGAATGTAATACCATAGGAAGTTTGTCGTTTGCTCCAATAAATAGATCTATCGCATATAATGTGAGTTAAATCAGTTCTCCAAAAAGAACAATTAGCTACAAGCTATCCAGTATGCGCTGATTAACTAGTGACATTGATTTCTGTTGACCCTGTCAAGTAGTTTATTCTGTTTTCCAGAATGGAGTGATTACCAGGAGCTTTGGTATGGATGCACTGCATGCTTAACAATTCCAACATCACTGTTATAATAATTGGAAATAAGCAGTGGAGTACCATCAGTATACAGTTCAATGAGATCTGAATGTACAACTGTGACTAAGTGGTTTGGAAAGCAATAACGATATTACGCCATGAGAACATTGTCATATATCAAAAAGGAGAACATTTATAATGAGAAACTGCTGTTACTTGGTTGCAGTCAGTGAGTCTGACTGGCATATTGAAAAAGCAGGAAGAGGGGGTCAGAAAAGAAGAAAGGAAAGCCTTTTTGGAAAATTTTGGAGATATTCAAGATTGTATAGAGGTTACTTTATATCATTTAAACATGTCAAGACAGTTTGAAGAAGCCATTGGGGTAAGAGAAGGATACAAAATACCGATAATATAAGGATAATTTCTGCAGTTTGGTACTTGTCTATGTCTTTGCATTAGGGGTGTGTCATATCGTATCATATCTTATAATACCGGTATAATGTTTTAAACGACATAAAACATCCATATCGTGATATTCAGACTTGTTTACATAATGACATAATGTATTTACAGAGAGTATGGCATACGTCCATTACATGACTCATAAGCAGAGCAACAGATATGGCAGAAAGTGGTTCTGTGGTGGAGGAGTTTGGCCCAAAAAGAGGAGCGACTTCAGTAGTGTGGAGGTGGTTTTGGTACAAAATATCAGATATAAAACGAACTACAGTAATATGCTATCTATGCAAAAGGTCTGTACCAAGTAAAGGGGGAAACGCATCTAATCTGGACACATGCGGAGTAATAGGAAAGTAAAAAAATGCCACGAGGTGATGTATTTTAAAGTATAAAATATATTTTGTTGCAATTGTTTGCTATTGAATTATATCGCAGAATATATCGTTATTGCAAAAGTATTCTAAAATATCGTGATACTATTTTAGGGCCATATCACCCACCCCTATTGTGCATACAATTTATGTTAGGTATAGGCCGTTGTGAAATAAAGTGCATTAGTAAAATCTTTGACTGTCAGTGTATTAACCCTGAGTGAGTACAAATGTGACCTGACAACGTTCAGTGCAGCTGAATTTTTGAGTGAGTGAAGAGACTCACTATGTCTGTAGATGTCCTTTGGGCCAAGCAGGCTAACGCAGACTTTAAAAAAATCAAAATGACATATGCTCAGAAAATAAGAGGCTGTGTGTCAAAAAGAGAGCAAAGCTGCCAGTGATCATCTGTTAAACAGAGATGTGACCTAGATCAAGCAAGTGCACAGACGGCAGCAAGAGGTTATAAAGATTTTGCACTAGCTTTCAAAACGATGAATCCTTGTGGTACTGATGGCAGTTTACCACTGGGTATGAAATTCTATGTAAGTCTACATAACATTTAAAATGTATAGCTGGAATAATTCTAAGAATAGGTTCCCCTTTCAAGACTGTTACCTTCCAAAGGACCAGTCAGTATCAGGAACTTTAAAAATACATCAGTTCCTGAGGTGGCCTTGCTTGGCTTAACAAATGGCTAATTTGCTACTTTGAGCTTCTTTTTATTTCAGTATTTTATCATAGCAAACAAAAGGACATGAAACATTAGGTGTGAAGTCTGTTTATTAGCATTAACATGTAACGTAATGGTTCTATTTGAAATGAAATGACAATCGCCATGCAATTCTTGGCCAGTCTTCAAAAACACTATCACATCCACCTTTGCAAGTTCAATGAACTAAATAATTTGCCGCATCACTGTACTATTGCACTATTAAGCATAATAATGAATACGGTGCGTAATTTGGATTGGTCCGTCTGACCTGACCTGAGTGCACAAGTCCCCAAACGTCTACTCTTAACTACAAATAATTCTTCCTTAAATATTACACTGCTCACAAAGATTAGGAGATATTTCATTAGGGGTAATTCCATTTTGATATTTCAACCCATTTTTTGTGAGCAGTATACTTTAATTATTATCTTCTTACAACTGCAATGAAATAGGGAAATACACATTTTTCATAATTCCTCCCACTTTGTGCACAAAACATCTAAATTGGTAAATCTACGGTATCTGAAAACTGCTAATCTCAGTTCTAACAACATTTAGCTGATATAGAACACGTGCTCAGGTTTTTATCAAGTGATCCAGAATTACGAGCTGATCTCATATATCTTATTTCTATATATACACACAGGTAGGTATATACTGATCAGCCAAAACATTACAAACGCACAAATGATCTCTTAGCACATATTAAGCACTGGGATATATAACACAGTCAAGTCTTGTTACCGATGTGCTGGGTGTGGGACAAACGTTCAGAAGTAAAGACCTGTGCAACTTAAACAAGGTCCAGCTCGTTATGGACAGAAGACTGGTCCAGTAGGATTATCTCCTAAACGAGGTTTGTGGGCTATTAGCAGTGATGGGTTCCTACCGACAGTAATCCAGGAATGGACAAACTCCAAACTGGTAACAAGGCGTATCGTTGAACAAGGGCAACGAGTCCTATCCCATCTGGTCAGAATGAACAGAAGAGCTTCTCTGGTACAAGAAATTACAGAAATGTTTACGAGAGAAATGTCACAACACAGCGCAGAACCCACTGCTGTCACATGCATGGTCAGATACGTGTGCACAGTTTAGCGGAGGACACGACTGCACCAGAATGCAGAAGACATGCCAATGCAGAGAATGGATTATGCTGGGTAATATTAAGCTAGGAAACTCTTAGCATCGATATGCACATTTATTTGGTGTTTAACAACTGACTAATATTGTTAAAAGTAGGTTTTAATGTTTTGGCTGATCATCGTATGTGTGAATAGACAGGTTGATAGCTAGATAGAAAGATACATACCTACATATACAGCGATCAGATAAAAATGTAAAATACACCGTCTTGTTTCTACAGCCACTGTCCATTTGATCAGCTCCAGTTAACATATAGGCGTTAACGTTGTAGCTCTACAGTTACGGACTCTAGTATCTGCTGCTGGAGGAACTTTTTCATAGTTCTCAGAACTGTCAACTCCCCTCCCCAAATGTTCGTACTGTAGGAACTGGGAAGGATTGCAGTTCTCTGACGCCTATATATAGGGACATCAAGTACCAGACATAAGACTACAGGGAATTTCTCACTTTGTAGCGATGCAAATGTGTAGTGTATAGTACGGGCGCAAATGACTGTTTCGAGCTCAACCTCCATTTTAAAACATAGCCATATAAACAGCCATATAAACAGATCTTCGAGCTAAAATTAGGGAAAAAGGCAAAGATTGTGAGGGTTACGTCACTTCCTTATCACAGCGTTCCTACTGCAGGTGCAAATGCAAACAAACAACACAAGAAGCATTGGAACGTAATTTCTCTGCAGGGTGAGCTTCTCTGTAACGAGTCCTTAGAACTGTTTGGGACAAGACCATATTTTAGTTCCTCTTTCGCTCAGTTCTTCAATGGTCTGGACTCCCATAGGTCCCCGCCCATCATTTTGGTAGTGGATGATTCTCTGCATCTTGGTAACACTGACTTAATGGTGGCGTGTGTGTATTGTGCTGATATGCGTGAATCAGACACAGCAGTGCTGCTGGAGTTTTTTAAACACGGTGTCCTCACTATCCACCTTGTTGCTTCAGTGGTAGATGTAAAATCAGAAAGATCTTGTAGTTCTTCTTCAGTGGATTTATATATTGGTTATTACGAGTTATTTAAATATGAACTGCATTGCCACATAAAAAAAGATCATTTTACTGAAGCGTATGAAACAATATAAACATAAATAGCATTAAATACTACTACTGTGCAGTGAAGTTTGCATAGAAATACAGAACAGATGCACAGGGTTACATACTCCGCGTAGCCAAGTTAAAGAATACTGGATGTGTTTTAAATAATAGCTCCATCTTGCAACAGCTTGTTTTAAAATGATTCACCTTCGGAAGTTCGCAGTCGTTTTAAGTAACTGGAAGTCAAGTTCTGCGTAAAGGACGTAGATTAGATTCCACAGCCACGTGCATAGCTGTACAGGAAGATAGGTGCGCGTGAAACGTCGGGAGTTCAGGGTTGCAGGTTCCTCGCAGGTTGTTTGCACTCCATCCCTCCGAGCGCCGGAGCTTCATTAGTGGCGTTAGTGGAGTTTGAACTCTGCCAGCCCCCGTTCCAGAAGGCCACGTAGTAGATCGCTAAGAATAAAGCTGCAATGGAAACGCAGAAAAAGTAAGCGATGCCCATTACCACCTTCACCCAGATCTTGGTGCCCGTTTTGGCTTGATTTATCCACTGATCCGCCGGAAAACTCGGTCTCCTGGAATCACTCCTGCTTCTCCTTCCAGCTGCGATCGATTTGGCTTCTCTCATTGTAGGATAACAGTTTAAATCCACGCTAGATCTTTTTTTTTTCGGTGATCTTTCAGCAAGTTGATGTGCTCAGGAGCTCGTGTTTGCGCTTCAGTTTAAGCTCTGCACAGCATCTCCAGTGCTTTAGCGGGCTTTGGGCGGGTTCACGAATTAAACTACTATTCAGGGCGGAGTATAATGGAATAACTTCATATTAGGGCAGCGCGCACTGGGATAAATCCTCTTTAGGGTGGAGATTACAAATAGTACTTCATAAGAGTTTGAAGTTTACGCTCCTATTTAGGATAGAATATACGGATATAACTGTATTTAGGGCGGGATTTACAATCCTAGTCCTATTAGGGCTGCATAGACAGACGAGGCTTCGTTTTAAGATGGATTTACAGCCATACTCTTTTTTCAGGGTAGAGTGCATTGTTCTTTACTTCAGTTTAGGAGTACGCACGTATTATTTAGTTGGATTTACAGTCCTACTTCATTGTAGTGGTGTAGTATATTAAGAGTGTAGTAGCGTAACTGCATGACAGGGTGGGGTTTATGGGTGTCTTGAAGCAAGGTCTGTGGTCCTGCTACTCTTCAGAATGGAGTACTTGGTTGTAAATTTATGGTCCACTTTGCTTTAGGGTTGAATTTACTGATCTAACACCTCTTTATAGAGATGTTTACTATGTCTTGAGCATCACGACAGGTCAGGGAATTTGGTTAGATCTGAGTGGGATGGGAGTTTTCTCAATTTCTGAGCAATTCAGAAAAGTAATAAAAAACGTATTTAATATTAAGTTAACTGTTAGGGCGGCACGGTGCCTCGGTGGGTAGCACCGCTGTCTCACAGCAAGAAGGTCCCGGGTTCAGTCTCAGGGTGGAGCGGCCTGGGTCCTTTCTGTGTGGAGTCTGCATGTCCTCCCCATGTCTGCATGGGTTTACTCCAGGTACTCCGCTTTCCGCCCACATTAGAAAGACGCGTGTTAGGTTAACTGAGGTCTCTAAAGTAGCCCTTAATGTGTGACTGTGTGTGTGTATGTGCCCTACGATGGATTGGCGCCCCATCTAGGGTTGTTCCTGCCCTTGCGCCCAGAGTTGTCAGGTGGCCCACGATCCCATGTGGATTAAGCGGAAGATAATAAATGAATGTAGTTAAACATATTCTCTTAATTTCTGGTTAGAATTTGTGTGACACTATCTGACCCCTTAATTATTCCTTGAACAGTTTCATTAACAGCTTTGATTAACAATTTAAAATGTTCTTAGTTTAAATCGAAAGATTAAGATTAAATACTAAGGTGTTTGGTTACGGTTTTTAACAGAGTTACATTGTTGGATAACAGAACAAATCCACAACAGATATCTTTGATAAGCTTTCAGCATGTTAGTGTGATGGGAATTGTCTCTGTATGCAGGAGCTTGTCTGCAAGTCTGGATTTCATCAAGCATAATCAACTGCTCTCCAAACCATTGCTTATTTGTGTGTCTTGCAGACGAAAAGGTAATTTTAGCTTGTTTCTACTTGGACAATTTAGGGCCTTCTCAGGTGGGTTTTTTTTTTTTTACTTTGTAGCAAGTAATAAATGGGTAAAGAAAACCATTCAGACTTTAAGCACTTAAACACCTAGCTGTTTTAGTCATTTCTGGCAAAATGTCTTGTATGTGTTTAAATAAACGTAGCTCAGCAGAAGATAGTGCAAAGGTAAACCTTTATTTTGAACGGGTTTTAAAGGAAATTCATAATTTAATAAGTTACTTAAGAAACCATAAGACAAAAGCAAGAGAAAGTCTGTGAACGTGCCTCACAATATTGCTAATGGATATAATTCACACACTTTATTACACTACGGCAAGTGTACTGTTGAAACAAGCAAATCTATTTCGGGCAAACGGGTGAAATTATAAAGGAAAGTCCTCAAATAAAAAGACCGTTCATTTACAGAATATAATGGGAATAAGTACAACTGCTTCATATCCAATTTCAGAATAGGGTTCTTGATCCAAAACATAGACAAAGCACACAAAACTGGAATGTAAGTCATTCTGAAAAACCTGACCATATTGCAGTTTTTTAATATTTCCCCTAATTCATTATAACGTGGCAAAAACCATTACTAAACTTGCTCCACTGAGCCAAAAAAAAAACAACCCATCCACTCTTTGAATAATTCCCAGTCAAAATGGCGGCGCGTAAAGCAATAGTTTAAACTAAAAATAGTTATATCGAGGTAAACATTTCTTTTACCACAAGTGCTCAAATTACATGATTACATGATAGATCTAACAGAAATGAAATCACCTATTATTACACCATGATCTTTGGTTATGATATATATTCACACACTCTCACTTTTAAACACACAGGAAATGCAAGTATATCTAGCACCTTATTTCTCAGGCAAACGATATCTGAAACAAGGTCATAAGAAACGCAAGTAGCTTTTACAATTCTAATGCCCCTCTCCATTTTGTTTGCATAGAAATAATACACAAATGTAAACATGCAAGCTTGTTTTGATAGACCTTAAACTGAAGCAGCTTAAAGTTAAAATAGCTGAAGCTTTTCCACAATTTCTTATCTTGGATTTGGATATGGACTGTTTTTGTGCCAGTAATCAAAGCCTACTGTCGTTAGGTCCTCTATAAATTAGAGGGTCACGATTTCCTTTTCACCACACTTAAGGAAAGTTATTTATATTAAGAGTGGCAAATGAAAGGTTTGTTGCAGAACAAGTGCCTTGTTGTATAGTCCAGATGTAATTTTTAACACCACATGAAGCAGAGCATCTTGAGATCAGAGAAAGGCATTTATATTCTCCTTATTTCTTTACACAGTTGATAGCAATTCAGCTTGATGTCTCCTTACCACTCTTTTTTTCTTTCTGAAGATCACTAGCTCTGAATATATCAGCTAGTGCAATTATTCTCTAGCCTGGAAAACAAGAACGGGAAACATTAACACATACAGCATTATCTTCCATTAGAATAAATCAAGTAGATTTATCTTCTTAAGAACGTTTAAACTTTTTTTTTCAACATTTAAATTATTGTACAATACTACTTGGAGCCCTCTGGAATATTTTAAGTATGTAAGCGTATGCTTTATATAGTTCAAACCACTAGAGCCATACCAGATAAATGCCAGAAGTAAATTAACATTAATTTCCCAAAAAAGTGACTCTTTAAACAGAGTCACAACATAATAACTTCATAACAAAATCATTTAGTGGACCCATCAGGTAAAACACATTAAAGACAATCTTAGAGTTCAATCTCCTTGAGGTTTTTATGACCACCCATCAGCCTGAGAAACCAATAGCTCAATTTCCACGAAAAAGCTTTTTAGCAATAATTAGAGCTTCCTGCAATGCCCTACCCTGTTAACCAGTCTTAATGTGTGTCAGTAATATGATCTAGGAGCAACATGAAGCCCATTAGAAGACAAGAAGAATGCTTTAGATCAGTGTGTCAATTTACAAACATTACAAAATGAACAAGCTCAAATTATTTAATGACTTGCAGACATAAATGAGTTGCACATCTGAAGTCTGAGGTCACAAAGGTAAGAATAATAATATTCAGATTATTTCAAAATGAAATATCTACACAATGCCTACACACCTTTGTTTTAACACTGCCTGACTGAGGCTGAAATGGTAATTCATATGTTTAAACAGATGCAATAGTTTGCATATTTCTACCCAATTTTAACAGCATTTCTAGTGTAATTGTTGGATAGAGTTGCTTGTTTTGTGAACATTTCTTTATCCCAGCATTTATGGGCTGAGAGAAAGTTTGGACTTCAGTCGACACACACGAGTAAGGGCTGAACTCCAGAAAACAGATCTAGTGCTACTGTTTCAAAAACAGCTGCTGGTGGATGTCTGCAGCAAAACCTAATTGTGTAAAATACATTCTGCCTAACAACCAAGCAGCTCTAGCCATCATTTGTTCCCTGGTAATGACAGCATGCAGCAATCAAATGAGATGCAACAGGAAGGGAATTACAACAGCATGACTTTGGAATATTTTAAACCACTTAAGACTGTAGATCACTCAATTTTAAGTAGATGAATGTATTATTTTAATTTAAAAATAAAAGACACTGTCAGAGGAAAAAGCAGCGTAAAGCCAGAGACAAGAACATTAAGCATCAGAGCTGTGGCCAGAGTAGCAAGAGGAGAAATGTCCATTGAAAGAGACAAGCTTAGCAACGGATGCCATTTTACAATGAGACAGATGGACAGTGAGATGGACAGAGAGGTAAGTGAAGAGGACACGTTATAGAAGGAGCTGTGACAGATTGGGGCGAGAGAAGCAGAATGCTGACAGAGTGCTTAGACATCAGTTGAAGTGGAGAAAGTTATGGAAGGAAGTTGTTGTGGAAAGCCATAGTTTAGGTATGTATTAAGAACGGCACCTGAGGATGACTGATCGGTGGACTTTGTTGGAATTCCACTCTAATTCTGTTCCGGTTGTACAGGAGAAGCTGCACCCTCACCTGAGTTGGTGGAAAACGGATATGTGCAGAAAGACTACATATACAGTATATGCAAGTAGTTTATACATCATTGTTCAATATGTAGCAGTATGATCAACATCAGCCATTTCTGCTCATATTGTACTATACTAAAATGTAGCTTCTTATGCTCAAATAGTACCAGTCCAAGTCAAAACTACATCGGCACATTGAGACAAAAGCACTGAAATCCGTTCTTCTTTTTCCAACCCCAAAAGGGTTATGGACTGGGGACTGCGGTAGCCTAGCGGGTAAGATACTGGACTCTGGACCTGATGGTCCAGGGTTCAAATCCCACCTCTGCCGAGCTGCCACAGTTGGGTCCTTAAGCAAGGCCCTTAATCCACCATTGCTTGAATTGTAAGACTGTATCAGTTGTAAGTCGTTCTGAATAAGGACGTCTGCTAAATGCCGTAAATGTAAATGAGTAGATTGGACATGCGCAACACAATTTGAGTGTCACTGTCTCCCATCACCCCCGATGGGATCTATCTATACTGCTCACAAAAATTAGGGGATATTTAATTTTATAATCTGAATTATAGTTGCAAGGCAACTAGGCCATGGGCTCTAACGGACTTATTGTTAGACTTCAAATTATAGTGTAGAATTACTGTAATTGCCTAATATAAGATGTAATTGGGGCAGCAAAGTGGCTCGGTGCCTAGCATCGTTGCCTCACAGCAAGAAAGTCCCGGGTTCAATCACAGGGCGCGGCAGCCTGGGTCCTTTCTGTGTGGAGTCTGCATGTCCTCCCCGTGTCTGCGTGGGTTTACTCCTGGTACTCCAGTTTCCTCCCACAGTCCAAACACATGCATGATAGGTTAGCTGGTGTCCCTAAAGTGGCCCTTAGTGTGTGACTGTGTGTGCCCTACGATGGATTGGTGCCCCGTCTACAGTTGTTCCTGCCTCGGGTGGGCACCAAGTGACCCATGACCCCATGTGGATCAAGAGAAAGATAATGGATGGAAAATGTAATTGTAACATTGTAACAAATTGTAATTCAGATTAAATACTAAGAACCGACAAAGGTTTTTGTTATTGGAAGTCCCTCGCCTCTACCCGGTCTGCAGACATATTGTCATACATGAAACTGGTCCCTGGTACAGAAAAGGTTGAATACTGCTATAGTATGTATGGACCGCAGAGAAGAATTAGCATTAACCAGTATTACATTAACATGTTATTAACACTGAAAGCCCTAGTTAAAACACTCAAAACAATGCATGTGAGAACATTGGCATGTGCTCATTTACAGTGTAAGCAAGTACAATATCTTTAAACAAGTTGTACAGTATATATACAGGAGAGATTTGTATTTACCATTCTGCATGCTTGAATCCTGTACAGCACCTGCATCCTCTGTAGGTTCTGGGCTGCTAGAGGTGGAGTCAGCAGGCTGAGATAATTCTGATTTCTCCGGGATCAAAGGGCCACTGGATTCTGATACTAAAAGCAAATTAAACGTACCATTTTTTATTATAGACTTTTCTTTACAAATAACTGTCACCAAAAGCATTTATAAAGCAAATAAATCCGATTCACATTTCGTGTATTCTTATTTAACATTGCATCAGCATGAATGACTATTTACCAAATGAGCAAGGTTACATCAGTACTAATCAGACACATTCAAACTGGGGCAATTTAGACAATAAATCTAATGCAAATCTAATGCAAGGGAAACTGTACATATACAGTTTGAACACAGCTACCAAATTTCTTGGTTACTGGTGATACTAGGGGATTAACAGTCTGTAGAGAAACAAATTGACAACAGTCTGTAAGTGTAGGACTATACTGCTAAAAAAAAATTCCCATAATTAAATATCCACTTATATTTGAAAGCAGCATACAGAGTGCATCTGTTTTGTTTATGAAACTAATAAAATGTACCAGTGTAGGAGGTGCAAATAATACAGTGACTGTTAATTGTACGTATTCCGTTATATTATTATCTTTATGAGTAAAAGTGAAAGAAATCAGGCATTCCAAAAGCAGATTGGAATTGTGAGAGGATTTGACATGACAGACAATGACACCTCAGTCGGGTCACTGTGCCACAGTGCAACACCATGTACACACAGTCAGGTCTCAATGATTTCAGAAATACTTGGTAATTCGTCCCACCATGACACGGTTGGCTTTACATGTATGTATGTATGTATGTATGTATATATGTATGTATTTATATGTTTCATGGGTGTTCTTCTTGTTACCATTTTGTTCTTGATGTACAAGGTAAGAATGGTTCTGACATTGTATTAAGCAGTGCACTACATGGGCTGTAAAATGGGTACTGCTTAGGAGTTACATTTAAAATGTTGTACACTATATAGACCATAGTTTCTGATGCGGATCATCATACTGAAGTCAGCCATTGATGTTACACAACAAGACCTGACTCACAGTTGCCATTTCAATTAAGTTTAGTAGTGTCTGATGGAGTTAAAGTTAAAGGTCAGTGCAAGTCTGTCAAGTTCTCCATCAAAATTGCCGTTCCTTTAAGGACCTTCTTGAAGGAGGGCAGGACAGAATGCTGTCTCACTGACTTCTTGAGGAGGTGGGAACCTATTGAAATGTCATACTGATAACTGTTTTTCTATAGAGGATTCTATTGTGTTTCATGCAAGTGTGACAAAAATAACAAATAACACTATTTACAAGTGGTGTCCACAACCTTTTGGCCATATACAGCATACTCTTGGATGTATACAGACTACTCTATGACTCTGGGCAAAAAATGAAAATATCATAAATTATGTATAATATATATTATACAGTATAATATTGCTGTAGTGTAAATTGTGTAATAGTGTATAGATGTTTTTAGTGTTTATTATGTTTCCATTTATTTCACGTAACCACAACTGCTTTTGTAAATCTTATCATATGTAACACTAATTCAATCAGGAGATTTGACTCTTAAGCAGATTTGGATGAATTTTTTGCATATAGACTTTAGAAGAAACTAGAAGGTTTTATGCTGCTCTTGTGTTTAAGGAAAATAATTACATATTCTGTAATCAGATATCAGACTAAAGAACTAGGATGTCTTTTGATAAATTGACATTTAAATAAGTATGCCCATCTCTAACGTATATACTTAAATCATGAGAATATACTACACTGCAGTACATAAAAGTCCCTAATTTTTGCGAGCAGTGTAGCTATTGTACATGGTCTACACTTACTGGCCACTATATTAAGTACACCTTGCTGCCTTAATTATGTGTAACGTATATTTAATAAGGTGCTAGAAACTTTCCATAGGGGCTTCAGGCCATATTGATAGCAACACGTAGTTGGTGTAAAGTTGTCTTCTGCATCCTTACATGGGAATCCTGGGCATCCACAACCCAAAGATGCTCTCGTCGCTTGACACGTGGTAACTATTGACTATTTACAGTGTACTCATTGTCACATTCAGGAAATCAGTCAGATTATCTAAGCTTTGTGACATCAGAAGAATGTACACTGTAGTCATAAAGAAAGACATGGTCAGCAACAATACTCAGATAGGCCGTGTTCCTTAACTGATGCTCATGCTTAAGGGGTCCAAAAAAAATACAAAATAAAAAAATATATATATATCCCCCACACCATTACATTAACACCAGCAGAAGCATTTATAAATCAGCTCAAGCCAGGATTTATCCATGCTTTCATGTTGGTTGACTCTACCATCCCAATATCGAAGCAGAATTCAAGAATCAACAGACCAGGCAAAGTTCTTTCTTCTCTAAAAATTTGGTGAGCCTATGAAAATTGTAGATTCAGTTGCCTGTTCTTAGCTGGACACGAGTACAAGCCGACATGGTCTTCTACTGCTGTAGCCCATCTGCTTCAAGGATCAATGTGTTGTGAATTCAGAGATGATCTTCTGCAAACCTCAAGTTAGCCAGTGGTTATTTATTTGAACCAGTCTGTCCGTTCTCCTCTGACCTCCATCATCAGGAAATTTTTGCCTAGAGTATTACCACTACTATTACACTTTCTTCAACCATTCTCTGCGTTCATACTCACTTAAATCGCCTTTCTTCCCCATTCTGATGCTTGGTTTGAACTGCCTTGTGCACATGCCTAAATGCACTGCATGAGCTACTGCAATGTGATTGGCTGATTGTACATTTACTATAGCGAGCAGATGAACAGATGTACCTAAAAGAGGCCAGTGAGTGTACATATATAGTAAGTACTATGTACTATAATTATTTGATGCCATATTAAATTGATCAAACCTCAGGGTGAGTCAAAAGACACAGGACACTCCAGCAAGTAATCTTTTAGTCCATGTCTGGAACATGGCCACCATCTTGAAAGCTGCCATACTGGATCAAGTGCAAGTTTTTCCCAATGAGAAGGTGGTCATGTAGTATACCAAAGAAGACCCGAATTGTCTCAGATATCATGTGCTGCAGATTTGTAATATATATTGTGGTACAAATGTTATCGCCACATAAAGTTTAAAACTCTAGTAGTTCATCACGGGTAACTGAAGATGGAATTCATGCTTCTGATGTCCAGAGAAGGCAGCTGCCTTATCATAACCGCAGCCTTCAACAACCAACACCTAGAAAGACCACCCATCTCACACAGCGACACTGTGTCTCTCTTAGCCAAATTCCAGGAAACTGGGACTGTGGACAACAAGCCACAGAGGTCATTCCCAAAGACCGCTACCGACAAAAAATTTCAACAACGGTTTGGACAACCTTTGCCAAAAGTCCACGAAGCAGCACACGTCCTGTGACTTTTTACTCACACTGTATATATTCTAGGTATTTGATGCCAGATATTTATTAAGCTACATTTCAAATAATGGATTAAAAGACTGAAATTGTTCAAGAGCAATCTGATTAATTGTGCATATTTTATTTACATTCTTTAACTAAAATAATTATATGTAGCCTAAATTCATTTTTAATATTCTGAGACTTGACATAACCATTCAAAATCTCAAATGCACATAAATTCAGTTTGCATTATAAGTAATGTACATGTATATGGAAATTCAGAGTAAAGTAAGGGTACATATGAAAAGTTTATTTGGAATTTTTTGATCAGAATTAATTAAAATATTTGAATTTTTAAACAGTAAAAGAAATCCATGGTCATCGTGATGAAATGTTAGGTGGCTAACACACTACAGTGATGTGACCCTACCAGGCTGTGTGGCATGCTGATTATCCACCAGCTCAGGTGATTTTGTAGCATCATCAGTGCACTCTTCTCCTTGACTCTTGGTCTGAGCTGGACTGCTGTCATTACTGCTTAACTTCAGGGGGCTCTCACCCAAACTGCTTTTAGGTGAGAGCATTTCCATTTCCTCTGCCCAGTCTGAGACAGTTTGGTGACTATCCAGAGGGGTTAAGGGGCTGAGCTGCTTTGTGCCCTCTGGGGTAGTTAGAGAATCCTGTGGGGTAGAAGGGATTTGCACTTTGGGCCTGGGTGTTCTCTTTTCCTTTGGACTGGGAGTGGAAGGATCACGTGAACCAGAGCTTTTCTTCAAGGCTTTAGATGTAGAACTTTGTTCTTCGGTCTCCAACTCTTCCCCCTCCTCATCACTAGCATCCTCCCACTCCTCCTCATCCTCAGTAGTACCATCATGGGCCGGTTTCTCTGCAGCAACAATAGCCTGCTCCTACACCAGGGACAGGAAACTCACTCAGTAATTTTTTATTAGCTCAAATGAAGCATATTACAAGGATGGATTATGACATCTGCAAATGTCAGGAAAATCACACCTTCTCTGCTGGAGCACTGTTTTTTTCCTCCTTCTTCTTCTTCTTCTCTTTTTCCTGCTCCTCCTTTATCCCCTTTTCCTCCTCTTTCTCAGATTCCCACCGGTTATCATGCATGCTTATAAGAAACTCATTTCATTAGTGATTACATGTGAAAAAAGAAAAACTAGAGACTAACAAATTCACGACATGACATTTTTGTCAAAAGAGAACATGGCAGTAAAGGCAAAAAAAATGGGAGCTTATCCCAGAAAAACTGGAATCAAAGTGCATCAACAATCAATCCTAAGGCTAACTTACTACTAAATCCACCTTTTATTTATATACGTGTCCTCATATATATATATATATATATATCTATGTGTGTGTGTGTATATGTATGTATGTGTGTGTATGTGTGTATGTATGTGTGTGTGTATGTGTGTGTGTATGTGTGTGTGTGTATGTGTGTATGTGGTTGAAACCAGACTACCCACACAGACAGCCGACAGCCTACATAGGAATTCACATGATGGTAGAGCAATAGTTGTTAATGTCCAAACAACTACATGTCACTTTGATACAATAACCTACTTAAAGTGTATTTATATTGCATTACATATTCTATCATCAGCCAGACTTCACAATTATTTGTTTATGAACAATACATGTTGAACATTTAGCCGTACTTCACAGCAAACACTTATAAATAATGTTTGGCCATGATGATGCAGTTAACAGTTTATGATTGCTCTCATCAGTGGATCAAACAATACCTGTAGCTCTTTCCTTGACCTCGACCTTTTCCTCTTCCACGACCCGCCTCCCGGGGTTTATTTTGACCCAGAAAATCTCCAAATGTGGGTGCCTTAGGAGGCCTTCTACTGTCCTCTGGAAGAGAAGAGACTTAAATGATTATACAATGCAACATTCTGAAAGGCAATTATACAACAGTCCAGCAGAGCAGTAACAGATGGCCCTCCAGTTATTATAATGAACTGCTCTTCACATTTATCAGTTTTCAGTTTTCAGTAATGCTAAGTTTTAAGTGAGGGTTGGGTCAGACCAGTCACTTAGTTTGTCAGACTTTATCAACAACATTGTTATTTCATCCAGTTTTAATGAGTTTCTAATATTCCAATAGTTGCTGTTGTTACTTCCATGCATTACCCATCTTTGCAGGTTGTCACTGGCCATCAAAGATTTTGCTTCTTAAACATGTGTGTATTTAATGGATTTTTGGACTGCTGATCATGGGAACCAACTTGAACATGGTGCTGTGCATATGTTGTCTTGGACAAATGTTGTCCTAGGCATGCTTAGGCAGATTAGATGCGGGGTGCATATTAATACTTAACAATAAGAAAAATTGAATATTTAATACTGTAGAAATATACTGTCAATTTTGCATGTACTGTGATACATTCCGTTATATATCTGTGGATATTATATGCTTAAAGCTAAATGATATACTATGACTGCACTTGAGAATACCCATGAACTGTACTTTGGACGTAAAATTGGTGACCAAGATAAACACAGAACACCTCACATTTATTGATAATATGTGCAGTCAACCTAAGAGCTTGGCTCAGAGGTACTTGGAAGTGAATTCCATTTGCAACTCAACGATATGTTGACAGGGATCACGTGATGGTCACTTCTGTCACAGATACACATGTATCTGGCTTTTATACTAAAAAGAAGAAATCTATTGAGTAACACACATTGCTTGCAGTCAAAAGACCAGAGCAACATGAAACCAATACAGAAACCACCAGAGACATTAGACTGGATAAGGCAGATTAAGATTACACAAAATGAACCAGATGTGAAAATGATACTAATCCAGAACTTTTGCCTGGTTGTTCTCTTCTACTAACACAGCACAAATGACCTATTCAGGGACGTTTTGTCCATTTGTTAAATGGAAATACAAGCTAATTTGAATGATATTAAAAGAAAGGAGTTTGCTGTCACCAGGAACCATGGCTGTCACTCACAGCAGTACATTTGAGAAACCTCATTACACAGGTTTACAACCTCTGTTTCTGCACTGTCACTGATGGATTGTTCATGGCTCTGGCTTATAACCATGATCCCCAGCATTGATGGTTTTTACGCCATTAGTCAAGCTTATGTCTGAAATCTGTCTTGTTATACAATGGCATTGTCCAGTTTTCAATAGAACATGACATTTAACACTGGCTATACAGTTTACATGAAAGGAACGTACCATGGACGTGATGCACAATCTGTGGTGATTTAAAATGACTAGCACTGCTACTAAGAATTCGACTCAGGTACAGTAGTATATATGCACTCATGTATCATGTTTCTCCAACATGATACAGTAAATCTAAAACTGTGGCAAGATAGACACCGTCTACCAGTCTCATTTTTATATAAGAAGCACAACGTTTTGAAAAATTGTCCAGTATTATTTTGTTTCAGCTATTTTTTAAACCCAAATCCAGCATGTAAATTGTTAAAGACAGCATTTGGGAATTTGTTATCATAATTAAGCCTGAATATAAATGTAATGAGTAGATAGCACAGATCATCCAAGGGTGCACAATTAATACAGCTTATTGCAGTCATAAATAAATAGCTATTCACGCACTGTGTAGTGCTACCACAAGATCAAGTAGTTGACTAGCCATTAAGAAAAGAAAATGACCACCTCAAATGTAGCCATTTAAACACAGAACAAAAACGTTTCAAATGAATGAGTTACTGAACAAGCCACTCAAACCTAAGACTTTAAGAAGAAGGTTAATATAGGTTAGAATACTGTTAGTTAGACACAGTTCTATTACAGCGTCAGTGTAAGTGAGGTAAACGAAAAAGATGGCACACAGAGTGTCCTATGCCACAGGCTGACCTGAAGCCCCACCGCGTTGCTGTTTACGGGCATTACACCCCCTATCTGTCAAAAGAACACATAACACATCATCATCACATCCACTTGATGGCCAAGATGGACCGATGGAGAAAATACAGGTACTCCTCATTTTATGATGGCTTATATAACTTATATTTCAACTAAACAATGAGAACCAGATACAAAATATATATTTTTTTTCAGCAAAAACCTTACTCTGAATTTTGAGGTTTCCTACTGTAAGCAATATGTAATATAATACTCTGCTAAACCTTATATGGCGTAACCCACGTGATGTGGCAGAAATGATGAGTATATATAATATACATTATATATTAAATACTTTATTATAAAATAAGCTTTATTTTGTTTAATGCAAGTGTTATTATTGCAAACCAGCTTTACGTATACTACGTTACACTATATGTATGATATACAATGCATATTTAAAAAAAATAAATAAATAAAAAATAAATTAATTAAAAAAAAGAAGAAAATAAATCGTCTTACGATGGATTTGTCAGAATGTATCCCCATCATAAATCAGGGACTACCTGTACAGTTTAAATGGCTTACTTTTAACTGTTTAATTCTCACTTTAATAGTCTTAAAGTATGTCTGGGTGCAACAGAGACTTGCCTCTTTTGCTGCCTGGTTCTGCTGTGCCTTCTCCGGCCATGGACGTGTCCTCATTGAACCTGTGAAAACAACAGGATAGACTTTTTTTTTTACCCGTTCTCTCCCTGTCAACATGCGTTACTTTGTCATGTTCTTTCAAGCCTACCAGCCACTCTGCCAACATGTCAGCCTCAAATACTAAAGGAAGGTAAAATGCTTGAAGGTCTACAGCATTTGTAAATCTGTGAACCTTATATAATGCTAATAACATTAAAGTGCAACAAGAGTTTAACTGTTACAATGCAGTTGTCGGGTCAGCTGAAGTAACAGCTTTATAGATTTATTTATAACTCTCACATTTTCTCTGTTTTCTGGGCATCCCACTCCCGTCTCCATTGACCAGTGGCACTGCGATGACGGGCCAGTCTCTCCTCATCTATCTGCTCACGCTCCTTCTTCCAGCGGAAGTACTCTGCTCGCTCACGACCAGTCATTGACAGTGTCATATCGACTGAGCTTTTACCTGCAGGCCTCCTATTCTATAAGGAGGAGAAAGAGTGAGAGACAGGGTGTGTGTGTGTGTGTGTGTGTTTGTTTGTCTTATTTCATGTAGCTATCAGCATCAGTGGCCATTCACACACAAGGTTATCTCAGGACTAGTCATGTATGTACGCCAATGCCAATGTAATGAAATAAATTAACCTAAGAGGCATGTTCTTGAACTGCAGGAGGAAACCAGAGTAAACCCACATAGACAAAGGAAGGACAATCCACATAAAAAGAACCCAGGACACTGGACCTTCTTGCTGTGAGGCGGTGGTGCTAGGGCAAGAGTGTAGAGGGTAATAAACAAAAGTACTATACTGCTAAAGTGTACTATAACCTAGCTGGTTTAACAGTAAACGCTTATTCTGTGGATGGCATGGTGGTGCAATGCAAGCTCTTTTGCCTCACAGCTAGAGAGATCCTCTGTTAGACTCCCAGTATGGACTGCAGTCTGTATATGCCCTACAAATGATTGATACCCTGCAGGTTAAGCCCAAGCTCCTCCCAACCATGAACTGGAGTTTGCACGGTAATAAAGTATCCCTCACCGTCCACTCTTTCTCGGCATCAGCACCAGTCTTCACGTTATCAAAGTCCAGTCCACCCCAGTTGCGTACATGTCTGCGGCTGCCCTCCTTACGATCCATCTCAGAAATTGGCCCACTACGTCGTGGGTCATCTAGGAAGTTACGTATGGGATTCTTCTCTCCATCAACCTTAAAAAGGCAATGGAAATATTTAACCACCCGGTCTAACATTTCAGCAGAAATGGAGCAGATGAACTAAGAACTTTTGAATACATACCCGTTGACCTCTTTCATACTCAGCTATCTTCTCCATCTCCTCATTCATCTTCTCTATGTTCTGCCTCCTCTTCTCCTCCCATTCCTAAGCAAATGCAAACCCGCTCCGCTGACGTTCAAACAATACGTAAACCCAAATAATGTTGAAAGCACCTTTTTAAAGTGTACTGTTAGAATAAACCGAGAATAAACCTTGGATTTTCTGTCTGAGTTGAAGCCACCCTGTTGAACTGCTCCTCTTCCTCCACGTCGGCCACGAGAATGGTCGCTGCGAGGAGGGCCTTCTTCTCTGTCCGCTTCATGGAATTCTCTTCTTTCTTCCCGATGGCCTCCCCCACGCCCATATATGCCCCCTCCCCTGTTCATCCGACCAGAACCTGTCCGATGAGGGGGACTTTTGCCATAGGGCCGGCTGCCGTCCCCCTCTTCTGGGACATGGCGGAATGTTGATTTTCTGTCATTCACCACTCGACTCTCCTGCAAATGTGAGGAAAAATCATAATGTTCATCTTGTAGTTCCCTGTTTGAGATGCATGATTTACAAAGCTCGTTTGCACTAAATGGACAAATTTAATTGCTAGAAACATTCTACCCTTAGACTCAGTGGACCGACTCTTTCCTGTAAATCAAAACGCATGGCAATATTTCTGGCTAATTTTCCCCCTCAAACAATTCAGCAAAAAGATCCAAGTTACCAACAAGGGGCACACTTGGCAGCTGAATTCTCAGTTTTGCTTTACTCAAACCTAACACTAAGAATAAGGTGAAGAATATTATTTAGACACAGTTCTATGACAGGGTCAGTGTAAGTGGGATAAAAGGAAAGAGTGTCCTATGCCACAGGGTGACCAGAAGTCCAACTGTGTTGCTGACATATTTTTTGCAGAAACTCTACTCTTAACTTTGAATTTATGAATCAAAGATTTACACCTCCCTTCTCATCTCTTTCATTCTTGTGATTTATATTAAAAGGTTAGGCCAAGGTTTCTTACAAAGGTTACATACAGTCATAATTCAAAATAATTTATTTTAAATAATAAACAATTCTGCTCACTTTTGTTTTTACCAAGAATACCTGTAGTGACCTTGCAGAGATATTGAAAGGTTTTACACCAAAGACAAATGCTTCCATGTCCAACCCCACTGCTACATTCATTTAATTCTATCGTATGTCATAGCACATTCAATGAGATGCTTGACCTTCACAGACCACAACAGGAAGTCTAATCATCACTGCACAGGCCATCTGTGTCCCACAGTAACTCTCCAGGTATTGATTAAAATGCACTACAATCTGTCTCCGCAGACCCCAAGTGGGAAATTAAAATCTTGAGAGCTGTGAGGAAAGGATGTTGTAATAATGGTCAGTTCTAGAAGCGTCTGCCTTTTTACAATACACACTAAAACAGTCACTGGTATAAGCTGCGCAGGAAAAATACCATCTTTGCATCCTTATTTAGGGCATACTATAAAAGCAGACATAACTATCAAGATAAACGCTGCCACATTTGGTATGAAACACCTAGCAAAAACAGCACACGCTGAACGCCCTTGTAAAGTTATTAGTTATTTAAAATCTCCAATTAGTGGGGTGTCTGTGTATATAAGCTACTTAAAATACCGCCAGTATATAAATAGTGATCAATGAATGATGTGATAGAGATAACTCTTGCCCTCCTAATGTTTGAGACCATTAGTTGTGCTGTGAAGAGTTATATAGTATATATAGTATACAGTATATATAGTATACAGTGAATAGCCCTACTTGAGTAATGTTCAAAGCCTCATTATGGCAATAAATACTCAAATGGGGGTGCTGGTGACACTGTTGGTGGTAGTTTTAAAATCCAAGGCACCATGCATGGCTACCATAGCATTCTGCAGTGACATGCCATCACATCTGGTTTGTGCTTAGTGGTACCAGCATTCGTATTTCTACAGGAAAATGACCCCAAATACACCTCCAGGCTATGGAAGGGATATCTGATCATGAAATAGTGTGATGGAGTGTTGCATCAGATGACCTGGCCTCCACAATCACCTGCTCTACGCCCAAATGAGATGGACCAGTGTGAAGGCAAAGCAGTCGCCAAGCGCTTAGTGCCTCTGAGAACTCATGCAAAGCTGTAATCAAAGCAAGGGCGCCTATTTAAAATCTAAAACATTTGGCTTGTTTAACATTTTTAAGTTTACTACACGATTCCTTATTAGTTAGTTCCTTCATAGTGTCCATGTTCAAACTTTTCCCTGGTACTGTGCGATAGATAGATAGATAGATATCATAGATATATATATACACACACACACACACACACACACACACACACACACACACACACACACACACTATATTATGCAGTATATGACCAATTTATTTCCCATTATAATTCGTAAGACCGCTGTCATTAAACAGTGCATAAAAAAAAGAGGTTCAGTGCCACATTGCTGTGGCCCATACATACTTTTGGCTGATTGTTGAATAGCTAGTTGTGTGTACTTTTTAATGTCAGGCTTGGCATCAAAGACACTATCGTAAGAGCAAAGTATTTAATATCCTAAAATATTTAGGATACTTGTGCTCATGTACTTCTACCTTAACAAGCACATGATATAGCTGCATCAGAACGTTAACGTCTGCTCCCCATTTTGCACTGGAAGTATCTTTCTGATATAAAATAACATCTGCAGAAACAGTTTAATCCGAACCCTGGCACGTCCACCTTCTTGTCAAGACAAAATTGCACATACAAAGCATCCAAATGTGATGTATACATGATGCATCAATACAATACATCAATATACATGATGTATATTCACATTGTTGGTCTTACCCTAATATGTTTGGACAGGTCAACTGTCACAGTTAGGTTTTCCTTCTCAGGCTTCCTCCGTTCCAAATCAGGTTCATGGGAGCGGGGTTTCCGGTTTGTCATCACAGCAATACCCTCTTGCTCAGCTTTCTTCTTGTCCTCTTCTATTTCCTGATGATCGGGAAGATTACAGAGGACCCGTTATGCAGTCTGGTTTGGTCTTGTGATTAAATGACCAAACCATTTCGATCCATTTTTGAAAAAGGAAACATAAATAAAAACAGAATGATGATATGCAAATCCTTTTCAATCCCATATTCAACTGAATACACTACAAAGACAAGATATGTATTCAGACGAATAAACTTTATTGTTCTTTGCAAATATTCATTCATTTGGAATTTGATGCCTGCAACACGGTCCAGAGATGTTGGGACGGGGCACTGTGGTATATCATCTTTCTCTTTAAAAACACTCAATACGCATTTGGGAACTGCTAATACTAATTGTTGAAGCTTTGTAAGTGGAAATCTTTCAGATTTATGCTTGATGTACAACTTGAGTTGCTTAACGGGTCTCCGTTTTCGTTCAATGGGAAACAGGTCTGGACTGCAGGCAGGCCAGTCTAAAACCTTACTACGGAGCTACCCTGTTGTAACACGTGCAGAATGTGGATTGGCATTGTCTAAGTGAGATAAACAGAGAAAGCCCTCAAAAGACATCACTTGGATGGCAGCATATGTCGCTCCAAAACCTGCATGTACCTTTTTAGCAGTAATGGGCACAAACACAACCCCATACCATCAGAGATGCTGGCTTTTGAACAATCCGTACAGTCCTTTCCTCTTTGGCCTGAAGGACACGACATTCATGATTTATACAAATAATTTGAAATAAGGATTCGTCAGACACTTATCCACTTTGCGTCAGTTCATCTCATGTGAACTCAGGCCCAGAGAAGCCGGCGGTGTTTCTGGGTGTTGTTGATATTTGGCTTTCGCGTTGCATGGTAGAGCTTTACCTCACACTTTTAGATGGAGAGATGAACTGTGTTCACTGACAATGGTTTTCTGAAGTGTTAATGAGCCTATGTGATAATACTAGTTATAGAATCATGTCGGTTTTTAATGCAGTGCTGCCTGAGGGATCGAAGGTCACAGGCATTCAATGTTGGTTTTCGGCCTTGCCACTTACTCTCAGAGATTTCCCAAGATTCTCAGAATGTGATGTGGTTTGATGATATTATGGACTGTACATCTGAATAAACGTTGTTCTTAAACTGGTGAACCTCGCCCCATCTTTGCTTGTGAATGACTGACCATGTCGTGGACGCTCCCTTATACCCAGTCATGACACGCCTGTGGAATGTTCCAAACAGGTGTTTTTTGAGCATTCCTCAATTTTACCATTCTTTTGTTGCCCCTGTCCCAACGTCTTTGGAACATGTCACAGGAATCAAATTTCAAATGAGTGAATATTTACAAAAAACAATAAAGTTAATCCGTTTGAACATTAAATATCTTGTCTTTGTGGCATATTCAAATTAATACGAGTTGAAAAGGATTTGCAAATCATCATATTCTGTTTTTCTTTAGGTTTGACACAACATTCCAACTTCAATAGTACTGGGGTTGTATATTAAAACCCCTAACACAATGCGATTTATGGACAGGGGAAATTAACTATGAAATTTCACACGCAGTGTAATGGCACATTTACTAACCTGGTGTCTTTTCATTAAAGCTTCGTTTTTTTTGCGCAGAGCCTCGATGCGCCTGTCCAGCTCTGCATCCTTCTCCTCCTTTGTTTTCAAATCCACTACAGCAGACTAGTATTAAGGAATAAAGAGAACACATGCATTAAAAAAATATTTCCAGAATAGTACCTGACATTATTAAAAAGAGGAAAAGTCAAATCTAGCTCTATTTAACTTAAATGCTGTATAATGGCAGATCGACGTCGACATTATAGCATCACAGTTTTAGATTTGTCGGCTGGACATCCATTATGTGAATCTCCTGTTCCACCACATCCCAAAGGCGACCTATTGGATTTGGATCTATTGGATCTGGGGACCATTACTGTGACCATTACTGTGAACCTGCCAGTTTTAAGAAAGCAGTTTGAGATGAGCCGAGTCTTGTGGCATTGTGCTTAGAAGATGGGCACAGTGTTATCATAAAGGGATGCACATGTTCAACAACCATACTCAGCAACTTAAAAAATAGACTGCTCAGTTGGTATGTGATGCCCAAGTGTGCCAAAAAAATTCCTCCACCAACTCACTATATGATACAAGGCATGAATGCCGAAGATGCTCTTCTGTATACCTTGTTTGTCAAAAGTGATTATTTGAGTTTGATGTCAGCTAATTTAAAATCACCCTTCTTCTCCATGCTCATCCTTGGTTTAAATTTCAGCAGGTTGTGTTGAGTTGCTGCCAAGCGATTGGCTGATTATTTACAGCAACCAGCAGCTGAACAGGTGTACATAATAAAGTGGCCTCTAAATGTATATATAAGCATTCACACCACCATTTTCTAGAAAATGTCCAGACCAAAGACCATGTCTCTATAATGTTAGTAAAGTTAGATGTCAACTCATAATAATAATAATAATAATAAAGCATAAAATACAAAGTACATGGCATGACCGCTTCATATTAGTCTGGATATGTATGAAGGAATTATTTCAGAAATTAAAACTCATTCCCTCTAAAACTACTATAAAACGGTTCTACATTGTTGTGACCACTCCTTTTTAACCATTGACCTGTACTTTGTTAATTTTTAAAGCAATCTTAACGCTTTTTCAACCACATTTAGACTTTTAAAAACTTGGACTACCTAAACTATACTGCTCAAATAAATTAGGGAATATTTCAAAATGAAATGATGAAAGATCTTCTCATTTTGTGAAAGTCCTGTTGGTTCACACGAGTCTATGACATTCTTGACCTAATTCACGTATTTGGAATGTTGAAAGACACCCAGGCATAGGGAGAACATGCCAACTAAACTCGGGCTCTATGGAGCTGTGGGTAGTCAACTGCACCACTGTGCTGGTCATTTTTAAAACATTGTCCGTGGTAATCACACAAATAAGCTACATAAATTATTGAAATGAAAGACAGAAAAAGGTGCAGTGTTGCTCCAACACACAACATTAAAAACTCACCATGGCTGGAAGCCTGTCCTCAAGAATCTACTTTGTTCACGAGCTCAAACAATGCAGCGCTGAGTAGATTTAAACAAGAAAAAACATGCACAAATTAAGTGAAGATAATAATGAAACTCTCAGATTCAGCTATGCCAAATGAATCGTCACTAACCACAAGAATGTTTCTAAAATTATTCATGGATTCTGAATAAACTATTTTTATTCAGTTTAAGCCTGTTTGCTGCTATTACGGCTAACTATTTTAATGTTGAAGTTTCTACAATTAGATACACAATAAACGAAATTTTAAACGAGCTGAAAACAATTCTAGAAGCAGGCTAACAAATATCTTAGCCACCTTGCTAATAAGCAAATATGAATGCAAATTAGCATACAGCCGATCTCAGACCTAGTATAAGTAACCCTTAAATTCTAACTGCTGTTACATTGCTATGGTTTACCAGAACAAAATAAAAACAATCCGATCACAACCGTGATGTTTTTGTTTTGTTTGTTCGTTTGCTATAGCCAGAAAAACTATCAAAAGTGTACCGTATTTAGCTCGTTTAAGCACCGGCGCTACTGCTACTGCTAATTTCAAAATAAGAGTCGTGTGTTGTTTATTGTCGTTAGACAAAATCCTGTGTCGTGAACAAGTTTGAGCGCCCTATTTAAATGTATGGCTTTTTTATGAAAAGGTAAAACATCTGGAATGAACAGATATGACACACGTCTGCATGTTCATGTTCAATGCGTCTTTCCAGACCATCAACTAGTTTATTTTTAAAGGTCTCCCAACTTGATTTAGTTGTTAGTGGTTTATTACAATTTACAGGGAAAAGAGGCAATTTCACAAGGATTCATTTATCTAACATCACGTTACCATCAGTGTTGATTTAGGATAGGAGCAAAGTTGCATCAGTGCTAGC